>MIQA02009100.1:0-12446 GCA_001887855.2 Sclerospora graminicola | reverse complement strand
TTTTAAAAGATCTGCATAATTTCCGTCCCAATCTTCAGGATCCCAGGATGATTGATTACCGTAACTGGTAATTGATCCATCCGAGGTAAGTACCAATTCCTGGGAAGAAGCTGGCGAGTTTGAGCCACAATTCTCATCTGGGCTCGGAATCTGATCTTTTTGAGACTACCCAACTTGCCCTCTGTTATCATCCACCCCATCGTGTTCCATAGTGGTGTCCCTAAGACGCTCATCGTCAAACTCCTCATCATCACCGTTATCCGCCATAGATATATCCTCAGTCACTTGACACCGTTTCCCATTTAGGAGAGCTGAATATTGTTGCCCACTGTTATACTAAGATCAAAGGTCGTTGGCCATCCTGAGATTCCGTCGTTTCTGCGGTGAGGAATGCTCTCATCTTCTCATAAAATATACCCACTGTCATCGGGTATTCTCCACTCGTTTGAAATGTTTTCCCTTTGATTGACCTTTTTTCAGGTACGAGATGTGATAACCCAGGAGCTCTCATCCCAGATGGGTGACTTAAGACAAATATTTCCCGTTGAAGCAGCGTACTCAGGGTTTTCAAAGTGTCCGTGCATCCCCATTTGGTCCTTGGAAGAATTTCGTCAATCTTCGTGCTACTACCAGCAAACTCCAGAAGGTATTCCTGGAACTGTTTTCGAGATTCCTTTGGCGTTATTGTGTCATCTGCTCGTCCTAATTCCATTAACGTAGGTTTCCTCGTTCCGGGAGGAAATTTCAAGTCGAAGTCTAAGAGCGCCCTGATAATACAGCCTTCCTTTAGTTTCTTTGCCATAGATTCCAATAATTCCATATTATCCCGAAGCTTCTGTGAACAGGCTAAAGCTTGACACACCGCGTAGACCTGACAGTTACCTGTCGCTGGGGTTGGTGTCGCCATTAATCCCAATGCGTGAATCACGTTTGGTATTGATGCCAAATCAACTTCCCCTGCCTCTTGATCCTCTGGCGGTTTCACGAGTTGAATGACTCCCTCCTCCTTTTCCACTTGGGTGATGGCTTCATGAAGAAAAGTTTTCACCTTTCCTTCTTGCATCAGTAAAGTGGCCGCTTTCTTTTGAAGGATAATAGCCTTCTGCTCTCGCTCGAGCTGTCGCGTATGACGGTCCTTTTTTTTCTTCCTTCCTTGTTCTTTTGTATCTGCTATTACTGCTGACACTCGCTTTTCCGGTTGACTTCCTGGTGTTTTGTTTCCGTCTTGATTTGACCTGTCTATGTCTCTTTGAAGGCTTGACTCAAGTTGAATTTTTTCCTTCTTATTCTCGATCACCGTATCGACTTGTTGGCTTATTCCACCACGTCCTTTAAACCGCTTTACCGTTACCCAGTCCGACGATGTCGGTTGACCTCGTGACCGAATGTGAGAATCATCCTTGGGTCCATCATTCTTCGGTTTCTCGTCCCTGTCCTCCTGTTTGGTAGGTGTGACGCATGAAATTGTCGCCTGTCCATCATCCTTAGTGACTGTGGCACCTTTTTCTTCTTGTGATGTTAGAATCTGTTCTTGACTTTCCCGTACCGCATCCACCTGTGCTCGAAGTTCGACCATACTTCGAAAGGTTGCGTCGTGGGACGCATATTGTTTCAAATCTTGCAATTTAACTTCAGTGCAATTCGATTTTAACAATTCCGCAAGCTTTTTGACGCACTTCCTCATGGGGTGACCAATGTCACCGCCACGTAAACACTGCTTGCGACCCCTATTGAGGGGTGTTCTGTGATGATCATGGTGTGGCCCCAATAGATACGTCTGACATCCATCAATGCTGTTGGGCAAGCATCTGATTCCACGATTAACTCCCATTCTGTTGACGTATCAGAAAAGGGTCCACCCTTGTCTAAGTCGTCTAATTGGAAGTCTACTCCAAGTAACGTTTTCAGAAAACCCGATAACTTGATTAGGTCAACTGACCTCGTAATATTTTTCAATACGCAAGAGTAAAACCCATTGTGAGCGAACTTTTCCCCATTACTGTCAAGCTGATTCTTCCAGGCTGATACGTCAGCAGAGGCTGCCTCATGATGTAAGTTGTATAGTGGATGGTCATACCTATGAAATGGTACCATTGCCCACAAACTTCTTTGCCATTTCCCGAGTGTAAAAGTGGAAATATAATGCATGCTTTCCTCCATCATAGCTAATATTCTTGACTTGCGCCACCATACGCCATAATTCTCCACTTCCAGAGCCTCGTGTGGCCGCTGCTGTGGCGATGCTTTCTTGGATACTCTTGGTACTCAAGAAGGCTTCCTTGATCGGACTCTCGCCCTTTAGGTTCATTACCAAGCATCCTTCCACTTGTGCTCGGATCGTCTGCACTAGTCGTACCTGCTCGTCAATTTTCATGATACGTTTTAGGAATTGTGGTAATTGGCTTGGCAATAATTGTTCCTTCCACTAATCCTTGCACAATTTTCCACTCATCCTCACTGCCTTTTCGCACCTTCATCCGTGCATATTTGCCATACTGCTTCTCACAGACATCACGTAATCGAATAATTTCCTCTGGCGCGTAAACTTCGGTTTTGAATAGAAACGTCTTTTTTTGGAGTTTTTTCTCCGTGTTGTTGGCAACTGGTCCTGCTACCTTGTTAATCCAACCTTGCAGTGGCGCTGGCATTACCTCCGCTTTTTTTAACTTTTTCTTGCCCTATCGCCCTCCAGAGTATGCTTTCGAGAGACTGCGGCGACCGTTGAGCAAGTAGTGCCAATTCGACCACTCGTTTACGCCATTCGGTCCAGTCCCTCTTGTCGTCTACCTCCAGAAGTTCATAGAAATCCAGCATCCGTTCTGTCTCCGACGCCTTAAGGGTAGGTAGGCGTTTCGCTACATCCGAAAGCCGTGAAACTGGGCCTTTCGCCTTCAAATAAATCGCTGTGAATAATTCCTGGGTGATGTCCAACCAGGCCTGCGTTCTTGGCCTGGTGGTTGAAGCTTGAGTGAGAGCGGTGTAAAGTGCCTGGGCTAAATTTTTAGGATCTTGAGACTCAGCCTGTCCCACCATCCTAATCCGTGACTCACTTGCGTTACTGGATTTTTTTCTGGTTCCTGTTGGTTTTCTACCTGAGTTGTGTTGCTTACACCAGGTGAGATTACCGGTTGTACCAATATCCCTGATTGTTTTGGTGGAATGGCCTTGACCGTTGCCACCGGTAATACCGGTTCTGATTCCGGTTCCATATTGACCTCGTCTGTCTCAGAAGTCGTGAGAGCTTCAGGTCCCGCCTCCTCGGCCCCGGAGGACTTCGATTATTCCGGGACTATTTCGTCCACATCTCTCTCCGCTCGCTCTTCCGTCGCGTGCCCGTGAGTTGTCTTTGTCTTCCCCGGGTTGTCCGGGTCCGTACTCGGACCCGGGTCATCCAATGGTGTCCGGGTTTCATTGCTTGCATTCATGGTAGTCCTAAACCCTATCGAAAACGATTAGGGGCCTATATCACAAATTTAGAACTGAAAATACTCTAAAGTATATCTTATTGACGATGGGTACATGACACCAAATTGCTTCAATTATAAGCGCGTTGCCTATAAGTTGAAAATCGGGTCTGAATTTTGGGACCCATTGTACTAACTATACTATTTGTTTCACAGGACAGGTAGAGGCGACTCACATAATAATTATGTGAAGCACCACCAGTGGCAAACCATCGAGCCACAGCATACGCTACGTCTGTAGGAGTGCGCTGGTCATTGGGGAATGGATTCACTTTATCCTTCATCTGCCAAGTTTGATACCATCCCTCGTAGCTAAAATGTATAGTATTGATTTAACGACAATCACTGGTCAAATTTTTGACAACCCTTCTAGTGTGTACCACATGAAAATCTCATATGCCTCGAAACTGCTTCAAATATAGGAGCGTCGCCTTTAAGATATCGACGTCTATAAGAAGTATACTTTAGAGTACACTGTTTCGGAGCAAACGCTGTTTCAGCCGAGTTGGGTGTGCTGCCTGGTTCGCCAACCATCTGTTTTTCAAACGCTGTTTTGACCTCCATCCGCTGTTTCCGAGATACGAGGTCGGAGTCGTATTTCGAAACAGTAGATGTATTTTTACGGTACGCTGTAGTCGATAGAGAATAGGAAACTGATGTATTTTGAAGTTAAGAGTTAAAAACATATACGAAATCTTCCTTACTCGTGGCATAGTACTTGCATATAATTATATCTTCTGGAAGGTACCTTCTATCGGCGGCATGATCGTCGGCTTCGACACGAGTACCGCGCCGACCACGGTGTCGTCTTGTTTTCTCGAGGCCCATTCGTTTATGATGGGTTTTGAAATGGTACATTTTTTGCGCCGACAGCTGCGTTTGATCGTCTTAGGATTGTGATCTACCGGTATGTACCGGTATATGACTTATAAAAGATTAATACAAAGGAACCCTTTTCTAATTCTGCGTAAGTGGTGCGCAAGACGCAATGTTATATCAGATAGAATACACTTAAAAGAATAGGAAAGGCACCAGAGGTAGATAGATAACAAATATTTATAATAAATTAAATATGCAACGGGCTGCTCAATGGCTTGGCTCATCATTACTGACTTCAGCTGTACCCATCTTGTATTGTCGTAAACGTGAAGCTGCCAAATACAAATAATGGATAGGTTACCAGACAGACACGATAATTTTAAACAGTGTTTGATCGTGAACGCTGTTTTAATCTAATCCAGTGAATTGGTAGAAAACAGTTTATGCAAACAGAAAAATCCAGGATTTTACCAGACGGACCCTTATACAATCCTTTCCAAGAACGTTGATTAAAACCCATATTTGAAATTCAAATGTTTTTATGAAGTTTTTTGCGAAATTTCCGATGTGCAAAACTACCGTGAATTCATATGTGCCATTACATAAGTGATATTTAAGTTGAAATGTCACAGTTCAATTTCAGACTTACTGTCTGAAATGCGAATATTGGATTATAAGTTGTTATAATCCACCCTGAGAAACAGATGCTGATATAATTATCGAATCTAACAAGAGATCTAATAAAGAGTATTATTAGATCAGTTTTACATTACATTTTACTATGATTAGTCTAGATCTAATTATACTAGTTAGCTCTTAACCATTCATAAATATATTCACTCTTAACTTAACTTCTCTTAGACACGTGGCTTGATATATATATATATATATCAAAAAGATTATTTGATTAATTAAATAGTCTACACTAAATCTATCTTAATTAAACTATAGAGGAACAAATTACATTTGGTCCTGATTAAATTGCACGCTTCCTCACTTGCAATTTCACAATGTGAGCCTGTAACAGCTGGCCTGTTACACCTGGTAGCACTTTGTGGTCCGTCTTAACGACCACTGTTCAAACGTTCCGCTAGTTAACTAGCGGAGCGAAGGTTTAAGAGCCGCCCGACCGTCATGACGACGGTCAGCGAACGTGAGCGCGAGCGACTGCTCGCGCAAGATTTAGTGAGGGCAAATTTCCAACAATGGACACAGAGAAGTGTGGACAGCGTGGTGGAGATGATGCGGACCGTAGGGCCCGAGATCATCTCCATCCTCCGAGGTAAAACCCCGGAGGAAGCTTTAGATATGGTACCCGTTTCGGGGAGGATGTACATAGATCCTCAGGTGCGTTCCGTAATGTTACGGTCGCCACCAACAACGCCCACAGCGAGTGCGAGCGCTGATGTAGTAAAGGCGCGGATTCCGCCCTTTACTGGCGAAGGGGGTGAACCCCTTCGTAGATGGTTCGCAGAGGTGGAAGATGCCATCTCTGCGCAAAAGATTGTGGACCCACGTTCACAAGCTTATTTCGCCACCACATGTCTGGGCGGTCGCGCCAGGGCATGGGCGATGAGCCGCAGATCCACTGATGGATCTGCGTTCCTGACGTATCAGGATTCGAAAGCTGAGCTAAAGCCCAACTTCGAAGCTCCAGAAATGGAGCTTAGTTGCCGCGAAGAGTTCATGGAACTCAAAGCCCAACTTCGAAGCTCCAGAAATGGAGCTTAGTTGCCGCGAAGAGTTCATGGAACTCAAGCAGGGCAAGCTGAGCCTACATACGTACGCTCAGAAAATACAATAGGTGTTATCAAATATTGTATACGAGCCGGTGCCCCCGCCATGTAGGTCACTGGCTTTATGAAGGGACTGAATGACGGTCCCATCAAACAGAGTCTTTATCGAATTCCGCCAAAGACTCTGAGAGCTGCTATAGATCAAAGCATCCGAAAGGAATTCAGCATGCGTTTAGCGTCAACGCATGCTGGGGTTAGTCGAAGGGCTCAACAGCCTTACGACTTTAACATGCCGCCGGTGCAGCATGTTAATAACAATTTCTCGAGCAGACGAAGTTCACACTTCGTCCCGCGACACCAAAACCCGCGCCAGAGCGCGGGCGGAGGGGGTCCAGAACCGATGGACCTATCGGTTGCAGTTGCCTCTTTGGTGAAGTGACTTGCGAATTAAGTAACGGGAAGGTGTGAAATACATTCGGCTGAGGGCGCCTGCTGATTGGTAGAAAATATGGACCAAGGGCGTAGATGCCGGATCGCAGTCGCCAAGTATACCCACCAGCAGCAGGACGGTGTCAGGCATGGAATGGGTGTGGTCGAGATGTTTGTAATTGGGCTAGCTATAGATGGGCCGTCCGGGTCAGGTGAGCCGGATGACCTCAGACAGTGGATGACCGAAGGGCGGATTGTTTGGAAGGTGTATGTGCGGAGGGTTCTGAAAAAAAGGTTGAGTTTTGCAGAGGACGGATGAGGCGCCGGATTTGGACGTGGAGCTGCTAAGGAGGGATTAACGCTAGCGGTCAAGTGAGCTTATATGGATGGCTATCCGGGTCGAGCCGGTTATTTGATGTGCGGTACACCAAGGAGCATCCGGCCGATCCGGATGGGTTTGGTGTACAGTACACCAAAGAGCATCCGGCCGATCCGGCTGGGTTTGGTGTAGAAACACCAAAGAGAATCCGGCCGATCCGGCTGGGTTTGGTGTACAGTACACAAAAGAGATCCGGATGAAGCTAACTGGACCATTTCAGGTAAGGCAACAAACTATCCAGCAGTTCTAATTTTGCGACATCAGCCCCGGATCTAGAGACAAATCAGGGATTAGGACTACAATGTAAGTTACGAATGAAGCCCCTGGGCCAAAGGATGACCCGGGTCTGGTTCCAGATCCGGATAATTCGGTGGAAGCAGGCATCCAGAAGCGGGCGGGGGAGGCGACAAGCCCCATGGACGAAGTGGTTGCTGAATCACCAGCATCGTCCAATACGGACGATGCGGCGCCTGAAGCAGACGATCGCTTGAACATTGAAATGGAACCAGCCGAACCGGGTGTACAACCGGTAATACGGGTACCAGCCATTACCACTATCGAGGAAAATAGTGGTACGAAATCAGTAATACCGGTTGTGACACCGGATTTACAAAAACAAAAATCATCTGCGACTCAGATGAATCAAGTAGAAGAGTCCGCGGAGGCAGCTGCACTAGGGAAAAGTGGTATTGACCTGGTGGCCTCCCAAGGACCGAAGTGTTTGGCGCAGGCTCTGCATACGGCATTGAGTGAAGCAGTGATGACGAGGCCACGAGAGCACGCGTGGCTGGACCTCACGCAAGACCTGTTTTCTTTGATTTACGTGAAGGCACGCGGACCAGGGTCACGTCTATCAGAAGCAGCTAAACGACTACCGCAGTTGAAGAAACAAGAAGTGAAGAGATTGTTGGATTTTTTTGAGCTTGTGGTTGTGGATCCGGAGCAAGACTGGGAGGTATGGCGGAAGCAAGTTACTAAAGCAGGTTTGTTGGCGCAACGATCGGCTCAAACCTTGGAGAGCATTTTATGGAAATTAATTGGGCAAGTGAAAGTTCAGAGGGCGGCATTGGTGCCACCGCCGCTGAAAGGTTGGATTAACAAAGTGGCTGGCCGGAATGCGGAAGAGTCGGTGGATAAATTGGAGCAGAAAACGTTTTTATTCAAGACTAACATTTACTCATCTGTGGAGATTGTACGTTTACGGAGTGTCTGTGAGAAGGACTATGGTAAATTCGCCCCGATGATGGTTCGTGAAAGGACGCAAGATGAATGGCGTATAGTACAAGGTCCGGTGGAAGGCACCATCATTGCTAAACAATTGCCTCAATTTTTGCGAAGAATTATGAAGATTGACGAACAAGTAAGGCTGGTGCACACAATTCGTGCCCAAGTGGAAGGTTTTTTTGTTGTGGATTTACGTGGTGAGAGTGTCATCAAGGAAGCATTTTTAAGTACTAAATGCATTTAAGAAAGTATCGAAACGGCAGCGGCGACTCGAAACTCGGGATGTGTGGCTTTGTGGAAAATGGTGGCACAAGTCAAGAAGATTAGTTACGACAGTGGAAGTCACGCCCTGTACTTTCATTTTTTTACGAGGGACATGGCAAAGAAATATGAACATGTGATTGTGCCGTTTCATAGGTATGATCATCGATTGCGTAATTTACATCAGGTGGCACAACAAGCTGGTGGTTCGGCCTGGGATAAACAAGTGGATGGAAATGGAGAATGTTTCGGACACAAGGGGTTTTACTCGTGTATTATCAAGAATATTACACGATCGGTGGACTTGTTAAAACTATCTGGATTCTTATGGAAGTTATTAGGGGTGGAATTTCAATTGCATGATCTGGACAAAAATGGCCCTCATTCGGACACCTCCACTTCGTGGGAATTAATCGTGGAATCTGACGCTTACCCAACGGTCTTATTGGAAATTACGAGAATATTCTGGGGACAGACGATGTTGGTCGTGGAACACCCGTCCATGGGTGGAAGGAAACAGTGTTTGAGGTGTGGAGAACTAGGACACCCGATGAGGAAATGCACGGCACCCCTTGAAGACTTGGTGAAGACCAAGTGCATACAGGTAACACTGGAAGAATTTCAAAAATTTTCAATTAAAGCACCGACTTTCCGGAGTATGGAGGAGCTTAGGGCCCAAGTGGAAGCGGTACGAGTAAGTTAACTGGAAAAGAGTGTGGCAGATGCGGAGGAGGATACGACGGTAGCAGAAATGGAAAACGAGAAAAAGACTAGCCGGACAAAATTGGTTGAAGGGCCTAAGTCGTCTACTCGGGACGTGAAAAACAACGTACCATTGACAGGTGAACGGAAGACAGGGCAAACAGCGTCGGAATGGATAACTGTGCAACGGAAGAAGCGGAAAGATGAGGAACAGAGACCGGAAATACTGGCGGAAGAAAAGAGGCCGGCGCGAACGCCCTTCACGTCAAGTTTACGGTCGGACATCCGACAGTCTGAGAATGTGACTGGCGGGACGCAACGCAGTGGAACAAGTGACACTCGCAACGAGGCAACAGCAGGTGCGGTGAATTCGGAGGGGGTGAGTAAAAGTAAAAGAGCGACTTCGTCGTCCAGCAAACTGGATGTACTCACCACTTTGAAACCAAAGTAAATTATTAACGATGGAAAGCAAGGTGAAGGCGTACATAACGTCTGCACTGGATTTAGTGGAGCGGACAGAAGGCCCGGTAACGCCTTCAGTTCCCGTTCAATGTGAAATGGCGGGACAAGCGGAACTGTCAACAATCCCTGAAGTTTTACGGTTATTGGACCTCCAGTCTGTTCCGACACCAGCTACTGGCAACTGCCAGATGTTTGTGGTTTGCCAAGCATTAGCGTGTTCGGCTGGATTATTAGATAAGACGCCATTGTTGGAGAAAATGACGGGGAAACTTAAGGAAGGATGCCTGGCGCGGGCGTTGATGGATTTAGATGTCAAGTTTTCTCTAGATGGGAGGAAACCAACGTTAATTGAATTGAGCAGGGGATATCGTAGGATCTCCCCAAAAGAATCGAAACGACTTTTTATGGAGTATTTACTGGAATTTTCGGAAAGTGAATCAGGGGTGATGGAAATTATACCCAGAAATGTTTGGGGATGTACTGATACCCTCAAGACGGTGAGCACATTACTGCAACGTGACATTTTTGTACTGAGCCACCCGCCTGGAGCTAAAGTACCCGGAGTTCAATACTATACTCCGGAATCGCGGCGATTCCAGGCCAAGACATATCAAATGAGTGGGGAATACCCCATGATCGTTAAAGATTATTATACAAAAATACGGACGTTTCTTACGTCACCTGACTCAGAGTCACGGGATAATAAACGGCCTATAATTTTACGTTATGGGGGCCAACACTATTCCGCAATTTTGACTGGGAGACGGGGACTTCCCGAAGAGGATGTGAACATGGACAATAGCAGTGAAGACGAAGATTATGATGATGATAAACAAACAGTTTCCGGAAGGCAAATTATCGATCATTCCTCCAGCAAAGTTGCAGACAATAGTAACTCGTCCGATCTTGTTGATAGTGGTGACGACTCCGCATAAGCGCTAAGCTACCAATCGCCGTGGGATCCCGACGACTGGGATGGAAATTTCGACGACTTGATACGAAGGTTACAAGGACCAACGATTCATCATGGATTAAAGTGCGAAATAACTGAGATTATCATGATGAAGGACCCCAGAATGTGTGGACTTTTACACTTTCTGTCAGACACGGTAGGAAAGTTATCCTTACCAGAACAGGAACAATTGTTGGCGGCGGACATGACGGATGTGGAAATTCGGAAGCAATTTTACCAACAGTACCAAATTTCAGAACCGATCCTAAATCAATGGATCTCGAAGGTTTGGCAGGACCTTCAACCGGAGCAGGAATGCCTGCTCTTATTGGACGGTTCACCTTCTGGATTGGAATATAAACCGTCGGACGTCTTTCCAAGTTCCCAAGAAACGGCAGAATCTGAAGTTGACGCTAGCCCAACAACTAAACGGGTATGTCACCGGGAATCGCTGGAAGGGGGACTGAGCCAATGGAAGTTGTACCAGTTGCAAGAGAATTGATTGATGATTTCGAAGCTTGTAACTCTGATACGGTGATGGACACGTTAACATTGGATGAATTCAAGATTGCCTGCAACACGTTACTCCCACATTGGGAAGAACAAACTGGTATCCCGTTCCCGTTGGTTAGTTCCACCAATACTCTGTGGATCAAAGCAGCACAAGCAGACTTGAACCGTCTTCTTCATATGATTAAGGACATACCCGGTGCTCATTTTATACTAGATGGAGTGCATTCGAGTGTTCTCGTGGAATTTACCAAGCACTGGCGGGAACAGTGCTGGCTAGCAGTAATCGAAGCCGGTAAACGGGAAGGTCTCGCGGACATTCCAACAGCATGGTTTGAGGCATGGGAACACCGATTCTTAGTGATGATTGGGTCAGGACAGCGTACGCCGATCCTCAACAGTTCGCAAGAATGGTCACGGTCACGCAAGATCAACTATGGCGGAAATGAAATTTTACAACTTCTTGCACCAAGGCAAGTGCTTCACCTAGCAGCAGGGATGATATGTGCACATGTGTTCGCGGAACACATAGCAGCGTTACTTGGAGTGGATTATAATCCAACAGATACAATTTTGACGCTGCTTCAACGTCATCTCGAACTAGTTCGAAGTCGTCTGACTTTCGCCGCCATCATTAGTGGAATTGACAAAGGGAATTCGGAGGCATGGAAGGAGGTGTTTGAATTCTTTCAGACGCGACAGATTTTACAATTGACGAAAGGTGAAGAAAACTTGAATGATGAGTCGGGCCCTGGTGGGTCCGACCAGTACTAAGGGCAACGCATTGGATAGACATGCTAATCACTCCTACTTCAAGCTTAATTCAATGGGCATTTATACGAAATATCATTTATTACATGATATGGAATATGTGTCGAACAAAAACAAAGATGGGGGTGCTCACAGACAAATTTCGCATACATTTATCAGTCAAAATGTTCGAGGCTTTGCGTTTAAAGATGTAATTGCGTGGATGTCAGTGTGGAAGAGATGATACCCGGACCTTCCAGCCCAGTTCATCCTACTCCAAGAAACCCATGTGACAACATTGGAGGAATTTGAACAGATGGCAAAACATTGGGCCTTATTATGGGGGCAGGTGGATAAGTACTGGGATCTTTCTTATTGGAGCATTTTCCCTAAACAAAGGGGAGGAGTGGCGATACTATTGATCTCTTCTATTGCAGAAAATATTATTGCATGGAAGCGAGAATATTGGTCCAACCGACTCATGGTGCTTAAATGGAATGATACCATAATACTGAATATTTATGGGCCATCTAGTGACCCCAAAAAACGAGAACATTTCTTTAATGGAGTGCGTCAAATATTCCTGCGGAAACCAAGACTGTTTATTATGGGTGGAGACTTCAATTGTGTGGATAACCCAGCTTTGGATAGACTAGGTGGTACTAGATCGACCCGGCCAGAGAGTGGCGCTTTGCAGAGAATCTTAAAGGAGTGGCAATTGTGGGACGCAAGATCTTTGATGGTGTCTCCGCTGGAAG
>MIQA02009097.1:0-23157 GCA_001887855.2 Sclerospora graminicola | reverse complement strand
GTGGCTTTAAGACGGTAAGTTTAAGAGTGAATATATTATGAGTGGTTTAGAGTTAATAACTATAATCAAATTTAAACTAATCATACAAACATGTCATATAGAACTGATCTAATAATACTCTTATTATTATATCCTGTCTTGAATTCGGTATTTTTTTTAAAAATAATTTTTAATAATGGTAAAACAGCTATGCACCGCGCTTGCGGCTTTGTTTAGCTTTGTTATACCTCGAATGCCGACCAGAAACTCGGCCATAACGAATGTAAATCACACCTCCTTAAGTAGCGCACTCACGACCCAAGAAAATTCGAGTGGTCCAGATATAGAAACTCCATATATAGGGGGATAAGATACGGTACTTCCTATCTTTATAAATCCAACATTCGCAATTTAATAAGTAAGTCTGAAATTGAACTGTGATATTTCAACTTAAAAATCAGTTATGTAATGGTCCCCCATTGCAGGCCTCATCCTGGCATTATTCTGCCTAAGTGTATACATCGAGGTTTAAACTGTCGTTTGTAAATTGAAGTACCTGGGATTCATTTTTTTCAAGGATTTGTTGTTTTGTGGACTATCGTTCTTTGGATTAAGTACGCAAAGTTTGGGATACTCTACGACAACGAGTGCCGCGACCCGGGATTTAGAGGCGACGAGTGTATACAAGGATAATGGCGTAGAGACGTGCAGAAGCATTAATGGAAGGGGCAGGGACGGTGCATGGACAGCCCCAATTATGGTTCTCATTACATTTTTCGCAAGATGAATCTCACCGGACCTACACGTTCTCGGGGGCATGAATTAAGATGATAAGGTACCAGAAACTCATTCTTAAGACGCCTGGAGATTCGAACTCGTGGCTTTCGCTAAATGAAATTCGGTAGACGCGTGAAGCACTCAGGGTTTTGCATGGATACAGACGTCTATGGTGAAGTTTGGAACACTGGAAGAAACGATAGAGAGTATCGAAGAATTGCTTCATAAGTGTGGATATGAAGTTTACCGCCGGTACAATTTTGATTATATTTATGGATTAGACCCTGAGCAAACTGCGAACCATATTGGTTAATGGCCTCCCTGTTATTGGAGGAGAATCAATGGGAATCCTCCATAATGAATCGTCGAAATGGCGGTCTGGAGAGTGACATAAATCCGACTTATTGAGTGGTGTCCGATGTTGTACACACTCCACAGAAAGATTCCAATCCACCTGCGTTGGATGAACTAGTCAGCGAAGATGTGGAGTGGAAAACAAGGGAAGTAGAAGGGATATTGCGTCATAGGTAACATACAAGGAAAATCGCGAAGAAATTAGAATTCTCGTCATCCCTCAATTTTTTCGTACTTAATCCAATAATCCACAAATTTGTGAAAGCATTATTCCCGAGCGCTTAAATTCAAAGATCGACCCTAATGTTGATGCACGCACTCCTTATTCGTTAACTTTGTTGTAGTAGGCGGTGACATTCGGGTAGTGTAGTGTCTTGTAGGTAGTTCAAGTGCTTAGCGTCGGTGTAGTCAGTTCTTAAGGGGGGGGTTACGTAACTATTAAAATTAAGATATAGAAGTACCTCCATTAGGCAACTTCATATAGCTACTTACTACTTATATAATCCTACTTATATATCCCGACTTATGTAATCCCCCACTCCTTGTTACTTGGCCTAAGTTCATTTACGTCCAATCATCAGCCGCCATCCTTGTGTTGAAGTTCCAATAGCAAAATTTACTCACTCCACCACAGCCGCTCCTTGCGAGGCTGCAGCATACCTCGAGCAATAGCGAGAACCTCACCATTTCTGACGTAGACAAACCATCAAATTGCCACAGTCATACTTCTTGTTCTGTGTCTTGACACATCTGTATTGCTCGTAACGCATCCAATTGTGTGATATAGCTTGGCATCCCAATCTTGTCAGCTTTCTTTATCTATCTCACCCATACACTACTTTGCTCATATGTACGTTTCGATGCCAAAATGAATAGACACTGTCTCGATCGACTCAATGAAACTCGTGATTTGGAGGGATAGTCCTGCATGAATCCCAATGATCGAGATCGATCCATAGAAGCTATCGTTTTATCGGCCTCTTTGCGTTGGCTAGAATCAGTAGTGGTGATATTAATCACTAGCTTACGAGTCCTTGGTCTTGCCATTTCCTCCGTTTCCAAACTTAACGCAACATTGATTTGTCTAATTAATGTCAACGTTAGAGCCACTTCAATCACATTATGAAAGTCGACAGAATGAGCATTTCCAGCACTTCCACAAACCAAATCGCTGTGGATGCTAATCCACACTGTACGTTCATATTCCAAGACATATTCTTCTGTCTGTCGCGGAATCTCACCTTCCCATTCCGCACATGTAGTGGGGGGAGCTCCATTTCTTTTAAGTAATTGTCCCTGGGAGCAGCGCAGTCCACAATTTTGTATGGATGTGAAACGTCTGCAAAAACGCAGTAATCTTGGGGTGACTGCGAAATTCCACTGACATAGTAATTCCATGGAAAGCCGGCACCATTTGTTTTTGTGCCCTGTGGTGCTCAAAAGTGTGAAGTATTGACACGGTCCGTCTATGACGTCGATCGCTTTGGTTGTAGAAAATGCTTCTTGTCTTCATCCAATGGTGTATACCCGTATAATTGATAGGGATCACCCATAGCAACCATCGTCTCGGTTGCCGGTCGTATAGCTTGTAATAATGCCAACTCGCATGTCTGTGTCCCTTCATCGTTAATAATGAGATGGAATTGTAGAGCGCGATATTCTCGTCTGCCCAGTTGTGATAATGTAGCCAATATCACTCTGGCTTTACTCCACACTAGGTTCAAGTTCCATCTCATGATCGCCTTGCTATATCGATTCCATCCCAAATTCCACAAACGTTCCCTTTCGGGATTCTCGATTTCGCTGATGAAACGTTTTTACATTCCATTAGCTCCGTCATTTCACCCTTAAGTGTTCGTTCACAATTCAACGACAACAGTTTCTTTAAATTTTCATCAATAGCCGCATTTGTTTCTGACACGGCAGCCATTATCTTATCAGGATATGTATCCCAAAATGCTGTAACTAGTGAAGCGATAATTGTCGTCTTCCGCATCCATAAGGTCCGCGTGCCAAGATTACTTTTCGTTTCGTTAACCCTTCTGTAACTCCCCTTGCACTATCTTTCATCGAGGGTTGTCGAACAAAGTCTGTATGTCCTGCCTCTCAACAACTTGGACACATATGCGTCAGCTCAATCTTCAGTTGTTGAATCTCGTTATGTATATTTTTGCGTTACTGCCGGCAGCGGATTCATAGTTGCCAATTCTTCAACAGTAACAAATCGTCGGATGTGATTCAAGATGTTGGACTTGGACTCCCAAAAAAGATTATCCGCACACTGCGGAATATCGGCAACATTAGCATTCGTCAAAATTACATGCTGTCTGGCTACCATCGAAAGAATTCCAAACCCCATTTTCACGTAATTGCGTCCGTCGTAAGAGCATAACTCCACTACGTCCCACGTAGGTAAGGAGCTAGAGATATTCTCAGTATCCAGCCACTTACCACATAACTGAACGTATATGAAACTACCGATTAGTGGCAACATATGTTCCACAGTAGTCTTATCGGAGTCATACGCCCACTGTTTAGTGATACAATGTCCCACTCCATAAATCACAATTTTCAGTTGTATCATCGGATATGTGCTCCCTGTCATTGCGAGATATTCTTCGGAGGTACTTCACCACGCATCACTATACGCAGCTAACGCCATCGATAGCCAATCTTCTGCGTTTGAATCAAACATATTCAGATACACCTCTTGGTCGTGTAAATATTTCCAATGTCGACAGGTACCTTTGTACATCATCTGGGGGTTGTTGGTATCCACTCTCAAACAACAGAGTTTCTACCAGACCATATGACCTTCTCCAACACTCACACAGAAAAACAGCTAAGGACGACCGGTTTCGTCCCACAAACATAGTTGCTATCGTCATCAATATCATCTCTCCTAACGTCACGCGAACAGGTCGTTCCTCTTTCCGTAGTAATGGCAAATGGTTACATGTCTTGTGCTCGTAAACGATGACCACTCTCTGATTCGTCTGAAACTTTCCAAAGGCGTGGCGAATCCCATAACAGTACCTTCTGGATCCTGTAATTCATGATCAGGGTCGTCACTTTTATCGCTTTGACTCTTATTGTCGTTCGTTGCTTGATCACTATCGCCATCAGAGTCAAATTCCGTACTTTTATTGTTTCTTATAACGACAAAGCACTACCAATTCGTGACAAATTTTGTGCTGTAATAGAATTCTTTCTTTCATCTTCTTTATCGTCATCCTTTGTCACTTCCGCAGTACTTGCTCCACTTGTTCTTGATTTGAAGCTTTTGTATTTTCTTCCGAAGCAACTGGCTTTATCTCTCCTTTCTCCATAGTTAAATCCGCTAACTCGTCATCCACTTGCTCCTCCATTTCCGTACCACTGAGTGTGCCTTCGCTGGCTTTCTCCTCCTAACGGCCCATCCATCAGGCGGGGGTTGACGCAGGTCTTTGACTTCCTCTACGTTGATCGGTGATCCCAACTTAGAGTCACTTCGTGAGTTCCAGCATTTCCAACTTGTATCGCTAGCGCCACCCACCTAGTGTGATGTATCGTCCGGGGTTTCCCGTATCCTTATACATTTGACGACAAACAACAAATTTGGGTTGTTCTTGTGCTATGGCTTGTCGCAGTACTCTTGGTCATTTGCCCAATAAGTTGTGGATCTCTTGTATTGTCTTTGTTCTGAATGTAGCCGCTTCATTCGCCGTTCAACCGCCACTTTAGACCGCAATAGTATTGGCCATTTATGCGCTTGGTTTTGTTGCACTAGATGCTTACTGATGCGCCCAAACTCTTTATTTTCCTTATAAAAGCTAGTAACACCTCATCTTCCTCCTTGGTCCACCGGGAAGTCGCATGACAAATATCATCATACCCATCCGTTGTGCGCTCATTATTTATCCCAGCGCCTGCAGCCCCGTGACGTAATTTCGATTCCATCGCTCGTGCGTTCGCCTTCCCTGATGTTCTGAAAAAACCTTGTTGTATTCTTCTAACCATTCTTGTCTCTTTGTGATACATCGGCGCTTAATGCCTTCTGCCCATTTTAGCTCCTCTTCATCCCACGTATTCAACGTTCGCTTAGCAATCCACTAATGTCGGTACGCCACTTCTGTTCTCGCCGGCCATTGTTTACCCTCGCACATGTCATTAAATCGTCGACATATCTCCGCCTTGGATAAACCCCAGTTCAACGTTAAATCCACTAGTACTCTGAGTGGAGTCACTTGTTCCTCTGTCCATGGATTCGCTATTTTCGGGGCTTTCTCATGTTTTTTCGTCACCATGTGCGTAGTATTCCGCGTACTACTCCCGTCAGCGGGCATTCCAACTTCCTCCATCTTGTTTATGCCTTATGTATCTTCTTTCTTCTCTTCAGCCTCCCCTAAAACTTTCATCAGTCATCCTAAAAGAGATTCTGCACTGTCTACGGCGTGGGCGGCTTCCTCCCCGCCTGTTTTAAGCTTAGTTATCTCCATGAATCTTCTCTTAGTACTGAATAGAACGCGCGCCTGATATCCTCAATGGACGTGTACAACGTTTTCTTCCGCAGGAATTTATAGTTCCCCTTTGTGTTGTGTATACTAAACCAAGTTCTGAAATCCCGCACCAATTTGGACTATCCCGCACCGTTTTGGACAATCCCGCTCCAAATTTTCTTTGACAAACCCGAACCGTTCTGGACTAACCCAATTGGAAATAACCCAGATACTACCATCATCCACGCTCAAAATGATACAATAAGTACTGTATTCACTTAAAACCGATACAAACAGTGACATTACCCAGTTCGAAATGATACCGACAGTTCCATCTTCACCAACGTCCTCGCATTGGTTATTAATTCCACTTCAATTTGTAATCGCATACCAACAAGCCTTGGTTCAAACACTCCTTCTATAGACATCTCACCATATGACCATGCTCGTTCCAACACATCACATTCCTCACTCCATGTTTCTACGGCACACATTTAAGGCCGTTCCACCACATTCACTTTATTCCTTGGACTTCGGCGACATACATTTAAGGTCGTTTCATCACGCTTTTGTCATTGTACGTTTGGCGACCCATATTTAAGGTCGTATCTTTACATGTTCGTCTTCACACGCTTCGGCGGCAAACATTTAAGGCCGTTTCATCACATGCAGTAAACATAATAACCAAAATCAACATTTGCTCGAGTCATTTCATTGTAACCTGAATTACTGTGTCCACCTTGAGTGATGTCACACTTAATGCCACCTATAGCTTCATTACTTGTGCCATCATCCCAATGTGTCATGATTACTTGACTGTATCTTCTTAGTGTAGCCAACTCGGGCTCACCCTCTCTCTGCTCACAACCGACTAGGGTCCGCGGCATGTATCGTATTGTCTTCTTTGCATAATCGTTTTGTGTTGTTCCTTGCGTCACGTGGCCCTGATGTTGTTCCACATGCGCATTTATCGTGTTCCTTCTCTCACAACCTGATCATTTATGTATCTTCTCTCATCATAGTTTCTTCATTAGTTCAAGTCGCCCCTCTTCCCCACTGCTTCGACATCTTCACACTCATCCGTCGTTTGAGCAGCTTCTCTTCGATTCATCCACGCTCTTCTTGCATCAAATTCGTAACGTAAAGCTGAGCATGTGAGGTTGTCTTCATTCTCCCAAGTAGGCTCATTAAAACCTTTCCACTTTACGAGGTATTCCATTTGTTTCCTCCCGTTCCTCGTTCGTTTCCCATACCAAGAATCCACGATTTCTTGAACCTCCCACTCATCATCACGGCACGGCACCACGAATCTTCCGGTAGCAGCTCTTCTTCCAATTCCAATTCATCCTGTACCTGCAGCTTGCCTTGAGGCCACTTCATTTTAGAAATGTACGATTTTAAGCGCCCGATATGTACCAAAGGATGTATCAGAATCCTTTAACTTGAGCCGATATACCATTTCATTACTCGTTCCTCCACTTGATAAGGCCCATGCCGTAAGTGAGCCAGCTTCTTCACCAAGCCTGGTTTCGCTATATCGTGGTTTATCCAAACCAGCTCTCCCGGTCTATAACGCCGTACGAGTGGTCGACCACAATCCGTTCGTTACAGCATCATTATGTTTTGCCGCCCGTTCTTCCACCAGCCGGTTCTAAATAAATTATGCTTGTGCTCTCGCTTTCTCCTGACGAACAACTTGCTGCTGACGCTATACTAACACATACCTTTCTGATAACGAGTTGTCTTTTGGCGGGATCATCGTTTTACCTAGTAGTCCTTGCATCCCACCCATGGTTTGATGGTATTGCAGATTGACTGCGGTATTGAATGCTATCTCCAATTGGGGCATGTAATTATCTCAGTCTCGTTGTTCTGGATCAAAAATATAACATTTAATCGCTTTTACCACCGTCTGCACCGACCGCTCTTGTTTTCCATTAGCTTGAGGTCGATAGGTACGTGTCGGTCTTTGTTTTCTGCTTCAACATGCGATTGAACCTTCTGAACACTGAGCACATAAATCGCGGATCGCAATCATGTCGTATCATCTCTTGTGCTCCGATCAGTATCTGCATCTGGCAGGTACTTCTCATTTTTTGCGAGGTGCATTCTAGCGCCACTACCAAGTATCCAAATGGAGTCGCTTGATCCGTTTAGGTTTTCAGTGATTACAAGCGTAAAGTCGACCTTCTTGCCGTTATCAATTTCTGGCTGAGCGTTTTTGCGTTTTTCGGGCACTTCGGCTGATTGTGCCCCATTTCTCCACAACTATGGCATTTCCTGCCTTTAGGTTTATCCCCGATGTAGTTCACCGAGTCGTTTCCAAACCGGTTCGGTCCTCTTGCTTCGCTCTCAATGACTGCTGCAAATTGACACAGCTGTTCAGCTTGCCTCAGGTAATCTGATCGAGTCTGATCAAACTTCGACATCAAATTGCTTTCCAATCACTGGAAGCATAGTGAACCACGTTCTCCAGAACCAGTGGTTCCCTTCCACCTACAGCTTCTGAGACAGCCACCAAGTATATGTAGTGGTCGTTCCAGCTACGCCTTGGATGTTTCTTTCTGGTGAAAAGTTTCTTCGACTGAGCTGGGGTAATTGAAGCTTTAGAAGCTCTTAAGATTTCGTTCTTAATGTGCGCCAAAGTTGACGATTCATTTCACCATGAGTCAACTTGCGGATTGTAGTACATTTTGACAGTCCCGCTTAAGCAATGCCCTAGTAGATCCATTTTATATCCTCACTCCACAAGTATCCACCTGCTGATTCTGAGATCGATATTTGTCGGACGAACCTAGTTTCCCATTGTTTAAACCCCGCTCCAAGGTCCCGATAAACTTCTTCACCATCAGAGCCTCGTATTGAAATTTGCAATCTTTAGCCGTTGGATTGTTGAAAAAAATGTTGTGGAGATCTGAAATCAGCTTGAGGCAGCCCCATTTCACCGTGATCTCCATTCATTTCCTTTCAACGTTCGTGTTCTTCCGGTTTATTTTCGGACGTACTCTCCAACGATGCCATTCGCACCCGAGTACCGAGCCTCATTGAATTATTGAACCGTATTCGTCCACATTGATTCGAGAGCTTTCAAGTCTTTCCATTCGCTCTGCGAGTCCTCGAACCAACCCAAACTTTGTGCTCCTTCAGCACCCAAACATGCACCCTTTTCTTCCTCTCGACTTTCATTGTCGACGACATTGCGGTCTTTTGGTCCCAGAACCTGTTCAAAAGTTTCTTTATCCATATTCGCAGAGGATTACTTCCTCTGTTCGGATCGAAAATGTGCACAAAGGTTTTTTGTGGTGCACATAAAATAGGTCAAGTTTACTGATTGGTCCATTTTGGCTGCCCCAGTCACCCCATAATTCTTAGCGGGAACTGGCATAAAGCCAGGGTTATCAAAAAGATTTTAAATTATAGAATTTTATTAACATTAAAAATTGTTTAAGCCAAGAGCGTGGGAAACTTGCGATACTCCTTTATCGTGAGGAAAATGGCTAATGTGAGAGATTTGAGATTGGTGAGGCCATGGAAAGAAGAGAAATCGAGCATGGCCATGAAGGTAGCCGTGTGCATGAATGTGAGTGACGACACGGCGTCGAAGATGTTGGCGGGAAGGAGGAGCATGGAACTCGTGAATTCGCTCTCAACGTATCTACAAAGAGCGAAGGGAGCATATGAGGATCTTTTGTTTGGATCTGAATATGGAATAAGTAAGGATGGAGACGTACGAGTATTCGACTGTGAAAATTCGTGGATCCACGGTGTAAATTCTTGAATGTGCGTATACTCGAGGGAGCTGCAACTTTAGAATGTAAATTTTATGGTGTTACGTACAGAGGTTAGCACTGTTGCATTTGATCCGGTAGGAATGCAAGATAACGATTTGTGACGAATAGAGCTTGGTGAATAGAGCTTGGTGATCGCCCGTTGTGGCTAGTTGAGCCACATTTTTGGTCACGTTGCGATAGTGTTCCTATTCTTGAAATGTTTTGGGCGCAATATTCCGAACAACCATCATGAGACATGGTTATTAAGTTAAGGAATTGATCCACCGTCGAGCATTTAGAACACATTCTGGATGAGGAGCACACGCTATCGATGGTGTGGCATACTTTCTTCGACAAATATCACGACGAATGCAGCGAATGTCACAAGAGGCGCGGCACCGAGACAATTGCGCTTAGGGGCTTTCTTACAAAATATCCCAGGACGGGACCCCGGGACGGTCCCATATCCCGAAAATAAGAAACGATCTCAGGACAAGCCCGTTTTTGTATTTAATGTGTACTAAATGACGACTATATTTGCGTGAAACGCTAGCATTAAGATAACCATCCATTTTACTCACAATAATCGGCAATAATTGTCACTACGTGAGATAGCGGAGCCTTTTCTAATAAAAAAACAATAAAGCTTAAGGCAAAGCAAACTTACCCATAATTGTAGACACTGGAAAGTGACTGACTTGTAATTTCACTCTTTTGTGATGGGCTGAGCCCGTCCCAGTCCCAATGGCCCTGGGATAAAGCCAGCGATGCCGTCTCGATGCGACCTAACCCCAGTTTACTGAGCCAATCGTTGTCGTTTATTTCGTCCCGGGACCCCGGGACATTTTATAAGAACGGTCCTTAGGATACAGACTACGGAACATTGGTGACCACTTATAAAATGACCCAGGAAAAGAGGGAAGTCGCTCGCGCATACAAAATACAGTGTACAGATTGGTGAAGAGACTTGTGGATTCAGATACAGGATTTGAGCCAGTTAGGGGAGTTCTCATTGAGAGATGTGACTGTACCATCATTAAAACAGCTTTATTTATGTACCTGTCTCGATGTGATTGGCTTAAAAGTGCCAAAATGCGCCATAACCTGATGAATTATTTCGGTACTGTAGTACATGATACCTTCGTATTGGTATCAGGGGGCAATACATACTTGCTGTGCTAGTTTGAAGGATTCGCGACAAATCAAAATGAGTCTGATCGATTGCATCTCAAGTAAAATCTATACTCAGACTAACAAGAAAGTACAAGGTGACAGCAAAAGTCTTGATATTGGTATACATGTACCGCCCTGTCTACCCTGAATATAGCTGGCGGACAAAGAATGACGATGGTCACTTTTCGGCAATTGCGACTGAAGGAGTCGCGGCCGGATAATCGAAGATTATCTTGACAATTTTCTCGATCTCATCAGCTGTCTTACCAAAACTTGCGAGCTTCAAGACTACATTCAGGCGGTCTTTGCTACCAAGATATTGACACTGGTCCGAAATATTAATATTCTCCCCTTGATACGCATCTCGGGGCGCTACGATCCTCCAAGCTTCCCAAGCCTGACGGTTTTGATTTGCACATTTTGCGGCGAGACTGTCATCGCAATGGAGGACGTTACCCGTGTAACACGACACGAAGTAAAGAGAACAATTTTGATCCGTTTCCATATTGAAAAGTTCCCAATCTCCAGGCTCACTGGGGTCAAAAACGCATTCTCCATTTGCACGAACTCGTAGAAAGCGACCGTTGCGTTTAGATTGAATAGCGATTTTTACGTCGTCGATCCGATGCAAAATAAGCTGCTCGTATACGTCTCGATTATCTGTCAGACAACGAGCGCTTTTGGAACCGACAGGATTCTGTAGGTTTTTCGCCCTATGAATAGCTTGGAGTATTATGGGGACGCCGAACGGAATTTCAGATAGATCCATCTCTTGGAGGTCGAAGATATTTCCAACGAAAAGTAAAATGAATAGTGAGCGGGTGAGTCAAAAATCTCCGATCTGTTAAAAGTGGTATAAAAGTGGGAAAATATATTAATGGATTGACTTCAACGGTCAATCTTCTGTACTCTTGCATTTTGTTCACTGGGAGCATACGTCGGTCCCGGAATATCAGTTCGTCTTTTGATTTTTTAAAATACCACACCTCATCTTAGTTGTCTGCATATTAGAAATTCCCACAAACTACAAAGATGGCTAGTTTGATTGGACAATATCGTCATGAAAGCTGGCGCTGATGTTTTTCTCAAGATCCCACACCATCCGAGCAAATAAAGCTGGCGTGTTGATGATTCTCTCAAGATCCCACACCATCCTAATTCATACTACACCTTTTCTAGTCAAAGAACAAACTAAGAACGGCCAAGAACAAATTAAATTCGGCAAACCTGCCAGGTTGCTTACTGTGACCTAACATTCCTTTTTTATATTTATGGGTAAAAGTGAGTACAAACGTACTCCAGTAGTGTTGTTCTGTGTGTAAAAGGAGTTTTAAATTTGCGATATAGGCCCCTAATCGTTCTCGATAGGGTTTAGGACTACCATGAATGCAAGCAACGAAACCCGAACGTTATTACATGACCCGGGTCCGAGTACGGACCCGGACAACCCGGGGAAGATAACAGCGCCGCAAGGGCGTGAGATGGATCAGCGACCGAGAAGAGCGGTGGATGAAATCGTCCCGGATTCGACGGAGTCATCCGAGGCTGAGGAGGCGGGATCGACCGCACACATGACTTCAACGACAGAAGAGGTCAACAGGGAACCGGAATCACAACCGGTATCACTGGTAGATACGGCAAAGGATGAGTCGCATCAAAAATCAGACATATCGGTCCAACCGGTATTATTACCGGATGAAAGTAACAGAACTCAGGTTACAAACCTACCTAAACAAGCTAAGGAATCAAGTAAAGCAAGTGAGGTAACGATTGAGATGGTGAGACAAGCTGAGTTCCACGATCCAAAAAATCTAGCTCAGGCACTTCACACGGCCCTCACTCAAGCATCAGCCACCAGGCCACGAACGCAGGTATGGCTGGACATCACCCAAGAATTGTTCACGGCAATATACGTAAAGGCGAAAGGCCCAGTTTCACGGCTATCGGACATTGCGAAGAGACTTCCCAACCTAAAAGCATCGGAGACAGAACGACTTCTAGATTTCTATGAATTATTAGTGTTTGATGGCAAGAACAAATGGACCGAATGGCGCAAACGAGTAGTAGAACTGGCATTACTAGCTCAGAGGTCTCCACAGTCCTTTGAAAGTATACTATGGAGGGCAATAGGACAAGAAAAAGTAAAAAAAGCAGAAGTGCTGCCAGCTCCGCTCCAGGGCTGGATCAACAAGGTAGCAGGACCGGGGGTAAAGAACAGGGACGAAGAACAACTGTTAAAAAAGACGTTTCTCTTCAAAACAGAAATCTACACGCCGGAGGAAATCAGTAGATTACGAGAAGTATGCGAGAAGCAGTATGGAAAATTTGCACCAATGACGGTGCAAAAAGGTAGTGATGACGAGTGGAGAATAGTACAAGAATTGGTAGAAGGAACAATCATTGCAAAACAACTACCACAGTTCCTGAAAAGAATCATGAAAATTGACGAGCAGGTACGACTAGTGCAGACAATCCGAGCACAGGTGGAAGGATGTTTGGTAATGAACTTAAAGGGTGAGAGCCCAATTAAAGAGGCTTTCTTAAGTACCAAGAGCATACAAGAAAGCATAGCGACAGCAGCTGCCGCAAGAGGATCAGGTAGCGGAGAGTTATGGCGTATGGTGGCTCAAGTTAAGAATATTAGCTATGACGGTGGAAAGCATGCGTTATATTTTCACTTTTATACGCGGGAAATGGCGAAGAAGTTTGATGGAATAATGGTACCATTTCACAGGTATGACCACCAACTTTATAACCTGCATCGGGAAGTGGTCTCCGCAGACGCATCAGCTTGGAAAAATCAGCTGGACAGTAACGGGGAACGATTTACACAGGATGGATTTTACGCGTGTACATTAAAAAATATCACGAGATCAGTTGATCTAATCAAGTTTTCGGGGTTTCTAAAGAAGCTGCTGTGAGTGGATTTTCAGTTGGATGACTTGGACAAAGGAGGGCCTTTCTCGGATACATCAACAGCATGGGAATTAATCGTCGAATCAGATGCTTGCCCTACAGCATTAAAGGACGTGAGACGTATATACTGGGGTCATACAATGATTATCATTGAACACCCGTCTATTAGGGGCCGAAAACAGTGTCTGAGGTGCGGGGACATTGGTCACCCAATGAGGAACTGCGTCAAACCATTAGCAGAATTGCTCAAATCGAATTGCGTCGAAGTAAAATTGCAAGAGTTAAAACAATACGCATCTCAAGACACAACTTTTAAAAGTATGGAAGAATTACGCACACAGGTGGATGCGGTGAGGGAGAATCAAGAAAAGGCTCTACAAGCACGAGAAAACCAAGAAGAGAAAGGTGAGACAGTGTCCACTGATGAAGGACAGGCACCAGTTGTTGGTGTCACACCAGACAAATCGGATGACACACGGATGAATCAGACGCCTGGGGATCACAAGGAGGACTCTCACATAGAAACGCAACGTCAACAGTCAAAGTCGGAGTGGGTGACAGTCAAGCGATTCAAAGGGCGTGGAGGAATGAATTCAAAAGCAGACATAAATGAGGAGAAAACGAATACTATCAAGATTGTTTCCAGTCTACAAAGAGACATCGCTAAGTCAACACAGGTTGACGACAATAAACATGACAGGCAGACGGAAAACCGAGGGTCGGCTGTAACAGAGGCTACAAAGGTTCACAGCAAAAAGAAGAAAAAGGATCGCCGGGCACGTCAACAAGAGGATGAACAGTACGCAATCATCTTCCAAAAGAAAGCGGCCACATTACTCATGCAGGAAGGAAAGGTGAAAGCTTTTATCCACGAAGCGATTACCCAAGTGGATCAGGAAGAAGGAGTTATTCGACCAGTTCGAGTACCACAGACGAAAGAGGAAAGGGCAGTGGTTTTGACATCAATTTCACAAGTAAGTCAAGAACTAGGTTTCACGAAGACAGCCACACCAGCGACAGGGAATTGTCAGGTCTACGCGGTGTGTCAGGCTCTAGCCTGCTCTGAGCAGTTGGGTGATAAGGTGGAAAGGTTGGAAGCGATGGCCAAGAAGCTAAAGGAAGGGTGCATACTAAGGGCACAACTAGATTTTGACTTAAAATTTCCGGCCGGAACGAGGAAACCCACCTTACTGGAATTAGGACGAGTAGACGACTCGATCACGTCGAAGGAATCTCGAAAGCAGTTCCAGGACTACCTGTTGGAATTTGCGAGTAGTAGTACGAAAATCGACGAAATAATACCAAGGACAAAATGGGGGTGTACAGACACACTGAAAACTATCAGTACACTGCTTCAAAGGGAAATCTATGTCATAAGTCACCCAACGGGGATGAAAGAGCCTGTTCTATCACATCTCGTTCCAGAAACAAGATCTATTAGAGGTAAAACATTCCAAACAAGTGGTGAATATCCGATGACTGTGGGAATATTTCACGAGAAAATGAGAAATTACCTTACGGCGGAATCGACGGATTTTCAAGAGAGTCACCGTCCGCTGATTTTAATATATAGTGGCTAACACTATTCGGCTCTGCTAAATGGGCAACAGATTAACGAAACAGAGGATGTAACAATGAAGAACAATAGCGACGATGAGGAGTTTCAGGATGAACATTATGATGATATTACAGGTGAACATGACGAAGAGGGTGAAATGGCTTCTTCTCATGAATTGATAGTAACGCCAGATGGGTCAATAACCAGCTATGGCAGTCAATCTCCTTGGGACACTGAAGATTGGAACGGCGATTACACGGATCTCATACACAGATTATCTGGCCCCACGATTCATCACGGGCTCAAGTGCGATAACGCAGATATTACGGACGAGAGATCCCCGAATGACAGAATTGCTACACTTATTGTCCGATACGGTGATGAAACTATCACTAGCGGAACAGGAGAAGTTGATACAAGCAGACCTGTCAGACCAGGAAACTTGCACGAAACTGCAACAGCACTACCAAATATCGAGGCCGATACTCCAACAGTGGTACGAACGTGTGTGGTGGGATCACACAGCGGAACAAGGCAATTACAGTTAATGGACAGTGGAACGTCAGACTCGGAGTACAAAGAATCAGAAAATGCGGAGAGTTCGCAGGATACAATCGAATCTCAAACAATAGAAACGCCTGAGTCCAAGAGAATTTGTCGGAGAGATATAAATGAAGGGAAGGTCGAGGATATGGATATTGTTCCGGTTCAACGTGAACTCTGTGACGAATTAATGCAATGTGACTCGGCACCTAATATAATGAATTTATCGATGGATGAATTCAAAGCGGCGTGGAACCATTTATTATTACAATGGGAAGAGCATACGGGAATCCCCTTTCCGGTAGTAAGCTCAACGAAGACGCTCTGGTTGAAAGTGGCACGATTGGAAGGAAACAGATTAATGCACTTGCTGAAAGAAGTACCAGGCTCTCATTATATTCTCGACAGCGTGTATGGAAAGGTTTTAGTGGAACTTACAAAAACCTGGCGAGAACAGTGTTGGCGGGAAGTAGTAGATGCGGGTAAACGAGAAGGGCTTGTTGATATCGCAGGGGACTGGTTTTCTGAGTGGGAGAATCGTTTTAGCGTCATGAACAGTGCAGCTCAAAAACATGCGGTAATGAACAGTTCGCAGGAATGGGCAACATTAAGGAAGATACAATATGGAGGAAATGCAGTTTTACGATTGTTAGCTCAAAGACAAATGTCGACACTAGCGAACATGCTGGTTAGTGCGAATCTCTTCGCAGAACAGATAGCGGCTCTCTCAGGAGAAAACTATCAAGAAACGGACACTATTGTACATTTATTACAGCGACATATACGCCTGATGGAGACGAATTCTGATTACGCGGCTCATATAGAAGGAGTCAATAATGGGATAATTGGAGCGTGGAAGAACGTATTTGTGTTCATGTATTCAGCAGAAATAATGGAATTAGTGGGGGCCACAGCAATGCCTGCTCTAGCATCCGGCGGTGACAGTCGGCGTCACTACTAAGGGCACCGCGGTAGGACAGACATCGATGTTGTCATATTATAATATGCACAAATCCGACATATTCACGAAACATCGCTTAATGAGAGACCTTGAATATCAGCCGTCACTGGGAGAGGAATCATCCGACGTAAACAAGCTCACTTCAATAATTTTAAGCCAAAACGTTCGCGGATTTGTTAAAAAAGACATTGACGCATGGTTTAATGCATGGCGATGGAATAAATCGAATTATGTGGCACACATAATTTTAATTCAAGAAACCCATATTGCCTCCGTACAGGAAAAGGAAGAGGTATCTCGAAAGTGGGCGGCCTTATGGGGGCATCGTAACAGACATAAAACATTGTCATACTGGAGCATACACACCGAAAAAAAAGGAGGGGTGGCAATATTACTAACCCCGATGGTGGCAGACCAAGTTATTCCGTGGAAGAATACTGTGTGGTCACACAGATTAATTATGGTCAAGTGGAATGATGTGGTGGTGATCAATGTGTATGGACCATCAGGTGATTGTAAAAGTCGAGAGAAATTTTATGGAGATTTTCGGATGATGTTTACGAGAAAGCCTGTGAATTGCATCTTAGGAGGGGATTTTAATTGCGTGGATTCCCCCCTTTTAGACAGACTTGGGGGACAAAGATTGATGCGACCAGAGAGTAAGGCTTTAGTGCGAATAGTGCAGGAGTGGGGATTATGGGACGCAAGAATATTGATGATGCCGGCCATAGATGAACTGACTATTGACCCTTCCAATCATTATACCTACTGGCGCGGAAATCAAGCTAGCAGGATCGATCGTTTTTACGTATCCGAGAACTGGAAGAATTGGGTAATTTGGGTAGCCGTTGAAGCACCACCAGTATTATCAGATCACAACCAGGTGTTCTTATGTTTGAAAGACCCAAGCATATCCCAACAGTATATGAACAATAGACGAATGCAGTATCCCTTTACGGGGTCAGGTAATGACAACATTCATTCACGTTTACGGGATCAAATCACGAAATCCAATACTAGACTGGATGGAGACACTAGCTGGGACACACGTATTGATATTTGGCGAGACATCATTTACCACATGCGGAAGAAGGTGGCAAAACGGCGCAGACGACGAGTGCAACATTTGCAAAGAATGGTCCGGGACAATGCAAAAACCAGGAGGCATATAGTCTCATCCTTATCTGGAGTATTACAGACAGAACGAGCCTGTCGACGAGGCCGTCGACTACATAGATCCCCTTCGGATGTGCGTTGGCTATTCAAAAGGGCTTCAGTATGGGAACGGGATCAAACAGTTACAAAAATTGATGCGTTTTCAGGCCCTCCCTTTCCAGCCTCTCTCTCAATTCCAGACAAATTCGCAGCCACATGGCGACCCATAATGGGAATCAGCCACAGAACACTGCCAAGTGATCAATTACGAGAGGAATTAGCACAGTTTATGCAGATACCCGAGACACGGAAGGTCACAAGGGCCCAAAATGAAGCCCTACTAGCGCGAATTGAGGAGGATGGCGTGAAATAGGCAATCAAAGGTCTAGAAAGACGGAAGGCAGCTGGGCAGGATGGGCTAGGAAACGACTTCTACAAGGATTTGGAGATGTATTACTTGAGCCCCTGACACGATTATTTAACTCGATTTTGGAAGGAAGTTCACCACCCCGTTCCTTTTTAAAGGCAGTAATTATCCCCTTAAGAAAGAAGGGTGATTCAAATAACGCTCTGGACTATCGACCAATATCATTATTGACAACAGGGTATAAATTATTTGCAAAAATAATTGCCCGGCGGCTACAAGGTTTCCTTGGAAAATTGATCGGGGACACCCAGCAGGGATTTGTTTCAGGGCGTAGAATGGACAAAGCTGTCGTAATGATGAAAGCAACGCTCGAAAACTACCGAACAAAACAGAAAGAATCGGCGGCCAAGAGTGCGGGGATTCTATTACTAGACTTTAGTAAAGCTTACGACACGGTGGATAGGAAGTATTTATTGCAAGTTCTTACGACATTTGGATTCTCGGAACGATTTGTGGATTTAATGGATAGGATTCATGCCGGAACGTCAGCAGAGTTTCTCGTCAATAATACTTTTTCAGAGCCACTCCAAGTGAAATCAGGCATCAGACAGGGGTGCCCCCTGGCGCCCCTGTTATTCATCCTAGCAGTGGAACCATTGGCGCTCGCCTTACTCCAGGAAGAAAGAATATCGGGAATACAACCCTTCCATCATGATACGTCCATTCAACATAGATTTTCTGCGTTCGTGGATGATTCAACGATATTTGTGCAACATGCCGAACAGGTACCTATTGCACTAGAAGTCGTGCGTAGATTTGGTGACCTTTCAGGCTTACAGGTGCAGCCGGCCAAGAGTAAATTTGTATTCCTAAATACAACATTTGTACCAGATAAGTGGTACAAGATACCAGTATTACCGGATGGAGAAACAGTACGATACTTAGGATATTTCTTTGGGTGGACTACACTACAAACAGTTAATTGGGCATTACGAATACGAAATGTTCAGAGAAGGCTAGCAACGGCAACGGATTGTGGAACAGCGTTTATGGAACGGGTTCAATTATTCAATGTCATAGCGATCCCCTCAATATTATTCACAGCGCGTATGTTTGAGCCTACCGTTGAAGTGATGAAAGAGTTGGTGAATATTCAGAAGGCGTTCTTATGGCGGAACAGTACGGTGGGCGAAGGCAGTCGACACAAGATCTCACCCGCGTTATTATGTTCACACCACAGGCAGCGGGAGGTGTGGGATTAATTTCAATACCAGTAGCTATGAAAATCCAACGGTTAAAGTTGGCGTGTCAATGGCTGATTGCAGCGAGGGATAGTTACCAGAGGGCATGGTTAGAGCTAGCAGGGCTGGGAGTGAACAACGATTCTGGTCACTTATTAACCCCTGTATCAGGTTATAAAGTATGCAAAGCAGGAGCATCAGTGAGGGTAGGAGCACAACCAACTATCGCGAAAGAAGTGGAGGAATGGTTAGGGCCAAAACAGGACAAGCTGAGGAAGTTAGTGGAGTATTCACAATAAGTGCTACCGCCGGTAACAGCGTTAATGGAAATGAGACTCGGTATGACAGGGTTGGCTCTACAGTCAAAAGATGACTTCACGATCCAAGTTGATATCGAAGCTTATCACTACCATGATCTACTTCCCACATCAATGATCCCATTCTGGGGAACATATCGGTGGGAGTCGAACCCATGGATCCGAGAACAGAAAGCGCCACTGTTATCGGCCAAGAAGTATTACCGAATACCGGTGGTATCAATACGTGAGTTGAGAATATTACGACTAACGACAAATACTTATATGTGGCGGGTGCAAGGGTTGGATGGATACTCCCACACCTGTGCCAAAATAGGTCGGTGGTTGTGCTCAATCATAACAGCGTCTCCAAGAGTTGAGGTTGGTCATTACATTGGAGAAAGGCCACAGATAACTCTGAGCAGAGGCCCGAGGTGTTTGGAGTCGCATAGGTGGACACTTGTAAGACCAGGAACAATGCGCGGACAGGGTAAGAGTGAAACAGAAATGGTGTGGTTACAGCAGAAAGCAGACGGTATCTTGTGGGAGGTGGTATCCAACATCATGGATAATACTGAAGACCAGGAAGATACAGTAGGTAAGTTTGTAGTGTTCAATCCACACCCAGATATTCACCTGATCGGATGGGAAATGGAAGAAACTACACCAATTCGGCGGATATGGGCAAATTTCAGGCGGTCATTTCGAAAACTTTACTTTCATGGAGTGGCACCGCAATTACAGCCAATATTGGCGAAGTGGAAAAGAAAAGGTACTTCAAGTGAGTGGTGGAATAAAATACAGGATGTCGATCCTGATCAAGTATGGGAACACAACAACTTACTGACGAATTATCAAGTATGGGTGCAATATCGGGTGACAACCATGCAACTAAACACCTTTTACGTCAGAAGCATAACGGATGAGCGATGTGTCCTGGATAAAAGTTGTGGAAGTTATCGTTCGGACACATACCATATCCTGTGGGAATGTCCACGGGCCCAAGCCCTTTGGAGACGAGTATTGCAACATTGGCGTGGTATAACTTTATCAGATATGAGTTTAGGAGGTTTTCGTAAGGCAATAGTAACAAGATGTGCCCCGCCGGTGGGATGTGGGATTAAGAAGGCGATGATGAGGCAGTATGGCTGGTATGATGAAACGTATACCGATGTTTTCCAGAGACTCTGGAAGGGAATCTGTGGAATGGGGATGACGTGGCTATGGCAGTTGCGGAATCAGACCATTTTTCAAGGTATCCTGAAAGAAGCGCACGAACATTTGGAATTTATATGGAATCAAGTTAGAGCTCAAGTTGAAGCTGTTGCGGAATATGAATCAAAAGTTCATGCGTTACGAGAAGAAGGGATCCGACTGAAAATCAGTTCCCAGTACATCTTTACCCAATTACCAGCACCGGACCCAGACAACCGTAGCAATACCCAGGACAACAGATATCCACCCAGACTGGTTAACTCTCCAGATAAGCCTGAGCCTAGATTACATTCTAGATTAGACATGTTCATAGTAGCTAATAGTTAAGACTAATTAGACTACATTATTATTATTTAATCTGTGGGTGTAAGGGTTTCTAAGAGTTTTGTTTTAATAGAGGAAATGAGAATCGGATTTGTTTCTTGAGAATTTGCTTTTTTTCTTGCGAAATAAGTACACAACGGCTTTTACCTAGGGATAAAGTCTTTAGCGAAGTGAAATAATCATGCAACGAGTTGACTTCGTATCCGGTAAGTACATGTATTGTGAACGTCATTCCGTCGAAACAGCGAAGAATCCACAATTTGGTCGTGCGTGATACCCGTCCAGGAGACCATAGGCCTAGTTGGAGAAAACCATAATATGTATAATGTGTCCCGGAGCTAGATAGAATGATAACAATAGTTTGCAGAGAATCTGTGACTAGATTAGGTTTTTCAGGCAAGAAAACCGTATATTTATCTCGAAAATCAGTGAATCCATAGCGAAAGGTGAGAATTCATTAGTATTCCAGTGAATAAAACTTGATAACGAAAGCGTAACAAGTCTACAAACCAATATCCGCCACGAAATGAGAATGTCATTAGGTTCGGGGTGTGGTGAAGAGGAATAAAAAACGCAGATGTAAGTGGCCCACATCTCAGTGGTCGCGTGGGCACCCATCCACGGGGGGGGGGCCAGATGACTGACTGTCGGAGGGGATACTCCGTCCTCCCAGCTCTTGATCCGATCCGTCATTCAGCCGGCTGGATCGGTCACTTCAATCACCTTGGTCGTGACGACTTGGATGATCCATGTTCGAAAAGCTCAACTTGTGTACCCGTCAGTATGGTAAAGTGACTTGCCAAATTCATTATCGAGAAGGTATGAAATTCATCTGGCCGAGGGCGCCTTCTGATTGGCAGAAAATAAGGACCAAGGGCGTAGATGCTGGATGGTGGTTGCCAAGCGTATCCACCAGCGGCAGGATGGTGCCACGCATGGAATGGAGTCAGATGGGTTTGATCAAGGAGTTTGTAATTGGTCTAGCTGGGGATGAGCCATCCAGATGAGGTGGGCCGGATGACCTCAGAGTGGATGACCGAAAGGCGGATTGTTTGGAAGGTGTATGTGCGAAGGATCCCGAAAAGGGTCGAGCTTTGCGGAGGACGGATGAGGCGCCAGAGTTGGACGCAAAGCTGCTAAGGATAGGTTAACACCAGCGGTCAAGTGAGCTTTAATGGAAAGCTATCCGGGTCAAACCGGTTGTTTGTTGTGCAGTACACGAGGGAGTATCCGCCCGATCCGACTGGGTTGGTGTACCGGCTGGGTTGGTACCGTTTGGGTTTGGAGAACCAGCGGGCTAGTACCGGCTGGGCTGGTACACAAATGAGCATACGGTCGAAGTTAACTGGACCACTTCAGGTAAGACACATAACTATCTAGCCGGGCTATTTGGGGTATATTACACAAAAGGGAGTATTGGACATAGGGATAAAAATCAGTATACGTTTGCTTTCTTAGACACAAGTCGGTTTCATTGGTTTACAGCAGAGGGCTAACAAGGTCCACTCTTGCTGCTATTGGTTTTCCCGGGGAAGGTTAGAGTAACCCACCGGAAGTCCCCTGACCGGAAGTCTTTGCTTTGTGTATATTCACCTCAAGTCGCCCGTGCTTTGAACACGGTATATCTGATATTGGAAAGTGTGGTAACGTTTTGGCCTACTGTTGAAGATTGTGGAGTTTCGTTTGGATTCCCTATTACGTACACGACTGAATTTACCCCTTTATTATCATTGGTTTAGCTGACCGATCGATTATTCTCGGTCCAGCCCTCGCAGTATACAAACTTCAAGTATATTGCCAATCCAGCTCCCCGGTGAAGATTCCCGCCCAGGAGCTACCCCTAGTTCTAACCCTCGTCTCCGTATTTGACGGACTTTTAACTTTTCGCCCTAGGGTCCATCAAGAGAGCGCAAACGCTAGTGCTCACGGGTACACAAGGTGAGCTTTTCGAACATGGATCATCTTAGTCGTCACGTCCAAGGTGATGGAAGTGACCAAACCAGCCGGCCTGATGCTGGATCGGATCAAGACCTAGATGGAGGGAGTACCC
>MIQA02009096.1:0-22367 GCA_001887855.2 Sclerospora graminicola | reverse complement strand
AGTAGCAACTTCAACACGGGAGTGTTTTTCACCCGTGTTGCACACATTACTGACACGCAACGACTCGTTCGCTGCGTGTGTAAGTCCCTTGATCAGCGGGTGTACCATCAAGCTGACCTAGTCGGATCAGACCTGAAGGTGCCATCGCTACCCACCAGACTGTCTGACTCTGCGGTTGTATCATTAGATACAGCCTGATTACTCACAGGGTGATCAGATCCTTGTGGGACCGCCGCAGTCGATCGACAGGTTAATCAGTCGATCGTTGGTTGATGCTTGGACACCCAAGGGATGCCCAAGATTATATCGAACTTGTCGTCAAGATCGAGACGATGTATTCGTCCTCGAACGACAGTTCGTCTAGCTCGAAGCGTGTGCGAATCACACACTTTGGTATAGTCACGGTTGCACCTGTTGCTAACCGGACTGACAACATGCTTCGTGGAAATTTAATCTCCACGAAGCTCAACGACGTTAGAACCTCAGTTCTAACGAAATTGTTTGACGCTCCTGTGTCAAACAGAGCACACATGGGAACATAGTTTCCATGCGGCTTAACCTCCAGGGTGAGGAGAGGTTTCTCCTCACCCTGCACATGCTGACAGGACATAGTACCGTCAGAGGCTATTATCCGCACATGCCCGATGTCGGCATGTGAGATAACCCGTCCAGTAGGGCGCCCCGCCCCTACTGGTTGTTGAAATTTTTTGCATCAACAGAGGGTTGCCCCTGTTGATGACGCTGCGGATGTCCAGTCCGCTACTGCTGGGCCGGTCGCGGTGCCATGCATTCATGGGCGTAATGGCCCATCTTCGCGCATCTATTGCAGCGAAGAAACTACTTGTTCTTCGTTTGCCACGGTGTCGAGGCAACTGCAGCCGATAGGTCCATCGGTTCTGGATCTCCTCCGCCCGCGCCCTGGCGCGGGTTTTGGTGTCTCGGAACGAAGTGTGAACTTCGTCTTGACTAGAAATTGTTATTATTAGCATGCTGCATTGGCGGCATGTTAAAGTCGAAAGGCACTTGAGCTTTTCGACTAACCTCAGCATGCGTTGCTGCTGAACGCATGCTGAATTCCTCTCGGATGCTTAGGTCAATAGCATCCTTCAGAGTCTTTTGGGAAACGCGATAAAGACTGTGTTTGATGGGACCGTCATTCGGTCCCTTCATGAAGCCAGTGACCTGCATGGCAGGGGGCACCGGCTCGTATGCAATATTTGATAACAAATATTGTATTTTCTGAGCGTACGCATGTAGGCTCAGCTTGCCCTGCTTGAGTTCCATGAACTCTTCGCGGCAACTAAGCTCCATTTCTGGAGCTTCGAAGTTGAGCTTCAGCTCAGCTTTTAAATCCTGATACGTCAGGAACGCAGATCCATCAGTGGATCTGCGGCTCATCGCCCATGCCCTGGCGCGACCGCCTAGGCATGTGGTGGCGAAATAAGCTTGTGAACGCGGGTCCACATACTTTTGCGCAGAGAGGGCATCTTCCACCTCTGCGAACCGCCTACGAAGGGGTTCATCCCCTTCGCCAGTAAAGGGCGGAATCCGCGCCTTTACCACTTCAACGCTCGCACTAGGTGCGGGCGCTGTTGTTGTTGATGTTTGCGACCGCAATATTGCGTTACGCACCTGAGGATCAACATACATCCTCTTGAAACGGGTAACCGTCTCTAAGGCTTCCTCCGGGGTTTTACCACGGAGGAGAGAGATGACCTCGGGCCCTATGGTCCGGATCATCTCTATCACAGTGGTCACAGCACTCTGTGACCAGTTAGGGAAGTTTTCCCTAACTAAATCTTGCGCGAGCTGACGCTCACGCTCACGATCGCTGGCTGTTGCCATGACAGCCAGCGGCTCTTAAACCTTCGTTCCGCTAGTTAACTAGCGGAACGCGTCAACAGTGGTCGTTTAGACGGACCACAACGTGCTACCAGGTGTAACAGGCTAGCTGTTACACGGCTTACACTGTAAGAATTGCAATGAGGAAGCGTGCAATTGAGTAGGACCAAATGTAAATTTGGTCCTCCATAGTTTACCTTAGAAAAACTTAGAATAGACTAACTAATTTGTTAATTAATCACTTAAGTCTATATATATTGAATATAGATAAACCTAATCTAGAAGAAGGTAAGTTTAAAAGTGAATGTATTATGAGTGGTTTAGAGTTAAAATTACTATAATTAAATCTAAACTAATCATACAAACATGTAGCATAAAGCTGTTCTGAATGATATATTTATCATTAGATTACTTCTTAGATTCGATAATTATATCAGAATCTGTTCTCAAAGTGGATTATAACAACTTATAATCCAATATTCGCATTTCAGACATTAAGTCTGAAATTGAACTGTGATATTTCAACTTAAATATCACTTATGTAATGGCACCCCATTACACCTAAGCTCCTATAGAAAACGGCTCATTGCCCATCCCCCACTGAAACCTTTAAATATTTACACATTTCCACTCATTCAATTTGAGTGCCAGGATGCGTTCAGACCAGAATCGTCTCCTCCATGGTCTAACTATCCAAACTGACATTGAGTTACTAGCATGCCCACCCCACCTGTTTTCTTCTGGGTGACGCTCCAAAACGCCAAACGGTGTGTCGCATCTGTGTAGTTCCACATGCGTTCCCACTGCTTCGTCAGTTCGTGCGCTTCCTCGGTGCTTGTAATGTGCGTTTCTTGGACAAATATGCACAAAGGCCGTCTCATGACCGGTATATTTCTCCAGGATTGTAACCAAGAGTGTCGTGTTCCCACCGAGAAACCCCTTACATTCTACGTAATAAGACTAAATTCGGAGTCCCAAGTGACTTTTCCCGGCCTTTGTTTGTTCAGGTCTTGCGTTTCTACTGATGCCACTGTCATCTTGCTGTAAAAATCCATTGCTTCTATCAACCCATGAATGTGGTCCTCCTCCTGGCATTCTCGTGGCATGCCCTCAGTAACAATGAGGCTCTTGCGCACCTCGTTGATTACCTATGTTCACACTGTCCATACCCACCTGTTCCGGCTCCCTATCTTGCAGAGAAACATTAGTAATAGAAGATAAGAAAACGCAGTAATATCCTTCGACACAGAGCCATCGTCTGAGTCCAACCGCTTTGCCAGTGCTTCAAACTGGGGCACACGCACCCGTGCCATCTGGAATCTTCTAATTTTGACCCAAATTGGATCCTGAGGTAGAGCCGCATCCCCGGTCAAAGCCGCGAGTTGCTTACTATACACGTGGGCACAGAGTGCTATGTGTGCAAAGTTATGATGACGATGGGGCCCGCACAACTTCCAGAGAGCATTAGTGCCAAAATTATGTTCTTTGCGAGTTTTCCAATGCTGTCCGCTTGCTCGTAACGCCTCCCGTTGACTGTCACCCTGTAGTATGCTAACTCTGTGTGCCCAGTCTGTCAGAATCTTCTCTAAGTCCGGCTGCGTCCCCGTTGACGTACCCAGTGATATCATGGCCTCCCGGTACTGCCGTCTCCAATCCCTAGCCAGTTCTCCAATGACCTCTTTGCCCAATCTCGAAATGATAAGGTGCGGACTATCAAAGTACTCCATTAGTTGAACTAGGGCAAGGCGATCCTTCTTCGTCGCTTTCAACCACTCTCTCGAAGTCGCGTTAATTTCGGGAAGGGGGCGTCCTGTTGACCAGACCTGGGTCATCAAGTTCCACACTTGCTCCTTAACACTGCCCAGGTCCCCCTTTTGCACTATCTCCCTCTGCTCTGGTCTTCCTTTCGCAAACAAATCTCTCTGAACCGTTGCAGTGACTGCTTTTGCCTCCTCAATGGTCGGCGTGTATGTTTCATCCACAGCCCTCTTTTTCCTAGTCCGCTTCTGCTCAGCATCCGCTATCTTGTTAATTCAGTATCTCCGTCGTCTGTATCAATGGTGGCTTGCGTTTTTCCAGCGCCTTATCTTGTCCCGGCTGATCCTCTAGAGCTAACGTCCCGAATGTAAAGTTATGCCAGTCCAACAATGTTACTTCTGGAATATTGTACGTTCTTGACAGGATTTTGCGCACTTTCTCTTCCCGGATGTTGGCTCTCAGCAATTCGTCCTGTCGTTGCTCCGGAAGATATGTAACTGTCTCCACGAGAAATTTGAGTAATCTTTGCTGCCTCTGATCATCCACGCGTAATAAATACTCCACTTGCGCTCTAATCAAATCTCCTGTTGACAAATCCGGTGATGGCTTGACTACTAGATCCCTACTTCCAACTGCTTCTCGGCCGTCGTTGCCTCGTCTTCCTCCCGGATCCTCTTAATTTTCACTCCGCCTGCATCCGATTCCGTCATCACGACATCTGGTTTCTCTATACCTCCTTGAATGGTGTCTTCTTTGGCTCTCCAGCCGTGCACATACCCTTGATAGTGTACGTTATCACCAAAGGCAACTCACCTCTGCCGACCTTCGCTTCTTCTTTTAACCGGGTCACTTCGTGAATAAATTGTGTCAGTGAAATAGGAAATTCACCACACGTAGCAAATTTCTTCCGTTGTTGCACCCGTATTTCTGGTGCGTAGTGAATTGCGCCGAGCTTCCCACTTACCGCATCCACGCTGATGACAAAAATGTGCCTTTGCAGTAGTGTACCTAGACATATTAACGTATCATTACTGCCCCAATTTTGGCTACTTACCGTCGCATCTAGTTTAGACGAACTATTTCCGTAGTCGTGCAGGTACTCTTTAAACTCTATCTCCGATTGTTTTGCAGCCATTTTGTCGTAGCCTCTGCCGAGACTTCAAAGCGTCTGTTTTGTGACCCCGGCCGGAAACTTCGCTTTAAAGTCCATGAGTCCCCTCGTTACACATCCTCTTTTGAGACATGGTGGCTTGTTCCAATGTCTTGGGGCTTTCCTCTAGAGAGGGGTTGAACAGTGCTTGCACAATACTATATGCCTGACAATTACCAGTATGTGGGGTTACCACTTGCTGGAGCCCCATGGCTAGTAATGCGTCGTTTAAATTGTAGTCCATTTCCAATATGTTTTGTTCGGCTTCCCAGTTGAATGGACGCAGAGGACCTTCCTGGTGGATGACTGTTTTGATGAAATTGCCTAGCTCCGCTTCAACTTGCGCCTCCACTACTAGGAGATCAGTGTTCTCCAGTTGTCTACCCTGGGTACCAGTCTTACCCGCGGTTTACTTATTCCTTCCTTGAGTCCAGGGTTACTTTTGTTTTTGAACCGGTTTAGGTTCCGGTTCGGTTTTTTCCTCCAAAGATTTATCTTTATCCGGTTTGTCTGCACTACGTAGAGACCGTTTAACGGTAGTCTGTGATGATACCGTTTCCTGCTTAGCCAACGGGTGGCTCTGCTTTCCGTGCCCCGTCCCAGGTTGAACCTGTTCACTATTTTTCTACTGTTACCCCATTTTTTTGTCACTGTCATCCAGTCGTCCCCGTGATCAGCAACCTTACCTGTTCCCTCCGCTTTGGCCGTGGCTGGGCCCTCCAGTCCAGTCTGCCCTGATGTGGTGGCCTGAGGTTTCGCCATCCCCGTAGTCGATGCGACCGTTTTCGTTCCATTGGTTTCCTTCGTGTTGGCCTGTTCTTTTTGCCGACGATCCCGAATCAAGTTGTCCTGCTTGACACAGGTTTCCCGGACTTTCTTCATGAGCGTCTCCATGCTGTCAAATATTGGATCCGGTGTGTCGATTAATTCCGCCTCTTCAACTGTGACAGTAAGACTATTTCCCCATATAAATTCTTTTGAGTTACTGAACATCCCCTAACTTGATGCCCAGCCTCACCACACCTCAGACAATGAAGTTTACCCCTCGTGCTTGGATGTTTCAGGGTAAGGATATGTCCGCACCATATTAGTCGCCAGATTTCCCGCAGTTTCTTCGGACAACCACTAGCTACTATGACGATTTCCAGTCGAGCGACGTTGCCGATAATGGTCCTCCGGAGTCAAGTTCCTCAAAGCGGAAATCTACATTGATGAAGAACTGTAAAAACCCGTGCAGTTTCATTATGTCAATGTTACGCGTAACATTGCGCAAGATGATCACGAAATCCGGCCGGAAGCCCTTCCATAGCTCGCTCCTGATATTTTTCTGGACCAGCGGTTCGTCAGAGTTTTTGTTGGTATGTAAGTTGCGTAAACCATGAATTTGTTTGTGATACGGAACACTCACCGCCTCATACCGTTTTGCAATTTCCCGTGTTAGGAAATTTAAGTGAAGACAGTGGTCCGACTGATTATAGCTGATCGATTTGACCTTCGCTGGCATGTCCCATAATCTATCGTTAGCCATACCTCGTGCAGTGGCCACTGTCGAAATACTTTTTTTAAGACTCTTCGTGCTCTGAAAAGCCTTCTTGTTCGCTGCTTCTCCCTTAATATCCATGATTAGGCATCCTTTCACTCTTACCCTGATTGTTAAAATTAACCTGAGGCGGTCTTTTGATGTCATAATTTGGCGTAAAAATTGTGGTTATGTGCGGTATAGAATCGTTCCTTCCGCCAATCCTTTAACTATTTGCCATTCGTCCGGACTACCATCCCTAAATTGCTGTTTATCCTTGCCTCGCCACTCCTTCTCACAGACTTGTGTGAGAGCTGCAATACGCTCTTGAGAAAAGACTTCAGGGTTGAAAAGGTAAGCTTTGTACCGATGTTTTACCTTGACCGTTTCCGCTTTTGTTCCTGTAACTTTATAAGGTCATCCTTGTAAACCACTTTGACCCTTTACCGCTACTTCCACCTGGCAACTACCTATCTTACGGGCCAGGATAGTAACTAGCGGATTGTTAAGTTTGTGCGGTAAATTCCATGCATCCAGCGCCTTTTGATACCATACCTTCCAACTTAGATTATGCTTAGCTACCAGTAATTTAAACAAGTCGATAAGACGCTCCAATTCAGAGTTTGACAGCTCTATCTTCTTCACTCCTGCTTGCTTACCCTCTCGTTGCGTACGTTTAATAAAGTGAAATGATCCACAGAAGAGTTGATGAGTCAGGTCCAACCACGTTTGTAATCGTGGTCTGGTTTGTTCTGCATCCTTCAGTGTGTGAAACAGGACGAGAGCCAGTTCCTCCGGAGTATTCGTTTTGACAGAAAGTGGCGTACTCTTGCCACCCTCGTATACCGTCGATCCCTCCGTCGGCTCGACTACTCCTTCCATAGCGGTCGCTTCCTGAGTAGTTTCACTAGATGTTTCTTCTGTAAGATCTATCACTGCCGTTTCTCTCTCGGTGGCCGTAGTGTTAGGCGTACTCGTTTTCTCTTCCTGACCGACCTCGTCGTCAGGAGATTCCGAGACTATCTCATCGATGTCCCGGCTTTCATGCCCTTCTTGCGTTCCGGAGTGAAGGTTCTCTCCTCCTCCCCCCCAGTAGGCTTATCTGGCGGTTTACGTTCCTCGCCAGGGTTGCCTCCTGGGGGAACCATAGTTCTTAAACCTTGCAGTAGCAGAAAGTTTGTCGTGCAAGCCCAGATCCACTCCCTACCTGTGCTGGGTAGGTGGGGTCTACGCGTCAAAATCAGGACTGGATAAGTGCAAGTGTACATGTAGCAATTCCATGCCACTAATCCTCTTGTGTGCTTATTCTTCAAGGAGTTACCAAGGGTGATAGGATACAACCTTGTTATCTGATTGGCCAAACACTTTATAATATTGGTTGCTGTTACCGACTCCCCTCTTTTGGACACGAGAAAGTGCAATTTCTACTGAGTGGACCGAATCGGTAGCTATTAATCGGTAAGCTTAACGTTACATAAAACGCGACTATACGTATAGCTGGATACTGGCTTGGCAGGAAAACCAGGGCCCTCTTCAAACCAACCACGTGTCAATCCATTTGATGCATATACTGTAATTTTAAATTTTTTAATTTAAGCTAAACAGTTGCCAAAAAAGTCATTTTCTTCTCATACTAAAAGCAAGTTAAAAGTTGCTGTCTTGCCTCTAGGCAGAGAGAGGGCTTCACGTGAGTCTGTCGCCAATATTGCATGCAGGTAAACAGTTGCCAAAATTCTCTAAGTCATTTTTTCTTATACTCAAAGCAAGTTTAAAATTGCTATGCTGACTCAAGGCAGAGGGATGGCTTTACTTGACTCAGTCGCCATCCTCATATCAACTATACACTTACGTTATCAAATTGCATTATAGTTAGCAATTAAATAAGCAACCTTGTCGATAAAATCACGATACGCTTCCATTATTTTTTTATCTCGAATAGAAAACTACATATACACTATAAAATATCGATAGCGAAAGTACTGCAAGCTTGCTTGATTCAGCGGGCCAGGAATTTATCATGGACGAAAGAAACGAGTACGTAAATTCCACAGTTGTAATTATCCAACTGTGACCCGATTACTGAGTCGAAACGGCGGATGCGGTACCGCGCAGGCCATTCGTCGGAAGAATTCGGCGGAGTTTATCGTGTGCAAAACGATAGGCCTCGTGCGCATGGCTGGGACTCATGGGGTCGTAATATAAATTTCTTGAGTGCTCATACGCGCAAACACGCAACACCAGTGGTTGCTGCCGAATAGTAGCGGAAAATAGCATAGTCGGTAGCGTCATTTGAAAGCATCACTCGTATCATTTTATCCACATCATCCACGCCGATAGCACCAGTGAGTGACGGCAAAACTACGACCACGCGGCTATTGTCTTGCGAAATGAAGAGCGGCGTCGGTCAATTGCATTCGCCCAGCAAAGTCCACAATATTGACCTAAATACAAATAAGGTACTCTAAGTTAGAAAATACAACAAGGAATAATGACATCAATATACCTTCTCGGTTTGAAGTTGGATTGATTTTAGCGCTGGTACAATATCCATGTGTTTCGATATTTGGAAAACTTCTTCAAGTGATTCACCAATTTTAACATCCACCGAGTCTGCCCAATCGATAACAAATTCAATCTGTTTTGATCTTTCCGTAATACTATGCCACGTGCGCATGAGGTCTAAAGTCGAACTGTTGAATACTCCGATCTCCGGTACTTGAATTGCGACTTGGTTTCTGCGAGATCAGGGGTTTCTTTTTGTAGCCGACCGATTTGCGAAGCACATTTCGAAAGCATTGACTTCGGTAGAACCCGAGACAGGTCTTCTACAGGCATGGACATGTTTTTGCTTCTTTCATCCAGTGTAAACGGTCTCGAGGCTTGGTCTCTTTCTTAATTTCAAACAATCCAAAACGTTCGACAACCTTCTTCGCTGTAGTGAGAGTTGCGTCGCTGCACATAATACTCTCCACTGTAGCAAGTCTGTCTTCGTCGTGGTACATCTGCGAAGCTTCTCTCGCATACTGGGCACTTGCCTTCTGTTTATCTCGCTTTGCCTTTGATTTTTTTTCGGTCGACCACGTGCTCGTGGTGGACTCAAAATTACAAAGTCGACACAGCTATCAACATCGTCTTGAACCTGGACTTGAGTGGCTGGGACATCATCTTCCTCAACATCTTCAGTCGGTACCGCTACAGATTCATCACTACCGCCATTGTTAGATCCAATCTGTAGCACAACCGACTCGTCCACGTTTTGAACCATAACAAGTTTAGTCAGTACCGCTGCATATTCATCGCTATCTCCACTGTTAGATCCAATCTGTAGCGCAACCGATTCGTCCACGTTTCCACCCATAACACCATTTGTTTGCGCCACCGACTGAGATATTTTTTCCCGCACACCTGGAGACGCTTTAACATCCGAGTTCTCAATCCCATCTTGACTTGTCTGTTCCGCTGATCCGTATCAATGAAATTTGATTGCATTTCCAACGCTAATGCAAGTTCACAGCGCCGATCCGAATCGATGGAATTTGATTGCATTTTCAACACTAATGCTAGTTCACCGTGTTGTCTCATAGTCATCATATATTCAATTTTCTTAAGCGTCGCGAGAGCTATCCGAAACTCGTTGGTACCGAGCTCACTTAGAGCTTGGCTGACTTTAACGCCGACTTCATTTGCTGCCTTGAACTTACGATTTGATCCCATGGAGTTTTGGCCCGAGGGGGAATCACGTCTTCATTGAACGCTTCGGCAGGGGCATACTCGATTGTTAGCTCGCTCCGTACCAACGAAATTATCCACCGTGAATGTAAAAGGTGAGTTGGGATCACTTACTCAAAATTCAAAGCCTTGCGAATGTAAATGCATGTCGACATGGGAGAAGTCGTGTTGACATAAACAGGCATGAGCATTCCCATTTTATTTACTCCACGTTATATTTCACGTTGGGTTCATCACGTGCATCGTCGTCTGTGACCGTGCTCTTAATGAAAAATACGTTCATGATTCCTTCGTAAAATTCATATTTGACCGCATTCGAAATTGCAAACGCGTACGCCTGGTAAATCAATTCGCATGCGTGCTCACTTACTATGTTACCACTTGTGTCATTTCAGCGTCGTATGTTAAGTTCCGAACAATAGCGAGTTTGTTTACGTGCTGCAAAAAGTCCTTTTCACGACACTTTGATAATACACACTCGATTCAATGCAGTCGTCGACGCTGGTAAATGATTCGACAACGTCCTTCGGCTGTCTCCATGATGACTCTAGCCGGTTGTTGGTGTTGTTGCCAAGTGTAACAGCGTTCTGGCGAGTGTAAGCGCACCACATGTCCTTGCAGTTGTCCCAGTTTTTGTGAACTACGCGTCGAATTTATTCTGGAGTGTGTTACTCGAGTCGGTGGCGCTACCGTCTGGGAAATGACAGATCTCATAATCGCGATCGGTGGTGTTACCGATCGAAGCTATGCTGGCTGTTTCCAGGCAAAGAAGATGCTTCATGTACGTCCGGTGCTTCGTGTATTCTTGTTCAGTCTTCGCATACACAAATGAAAGTGACTGTACGGCCACACGACAGGCGGCCTTAGTTGTGATTAACTAGGGGCGATTATTGGATGCCCTCGTTCGTTAAAGGGGAAGGTAACCTCAACTACATAAGCGTGACCAACAACGCGGACGAGCCCCTCACCTTTCATGAAGATGTCATCATTGGAATGTGACTGGCCGAAGACAAAGTGCCCCGCCGGCCAGGTTGTGTCACCATTGGCTCAAGACGCTATATCGAGTTGCAAAATCTGGCCTACCAGGCGCCTGCAGATCTAGTCAGTGAGGAGTCTGTGGAGGAAGACCGGGCACCAATGGGAGCCTAATCGGAGTACCGGACGCCTTCTCGAATATTAACGGAGCTGGCCATCGCCGAGTCAGGCTGAATGTGCTGACCGAGACCCTTCCCTAGTAGCTGAACTGGTCTATCTCACACCGTCTAAGACAAGTGAACAGCTGGATCAGAAAGTATAGCACGTCGGGGTCAGTGTTCGACCACCTCTGAAGCTGGCTTTCCCTGCGGGAGGGACGACGCTGAATTGACTAGTCTGGACCAGAATTCGGAATTAGCCGAAGGTGACCAGGATGGGAGACCAGGTCAGCCCGAGTGTAGCTGAACGGGACCCCTCTCGGATAATACGGTCGGAAGGTCGTAGGTGAATGATGCAGCTGGTTTAGCGAAGACCCCTTCGGCGCAAGACAAAAGTTCTGTTGGGACCGAGACTGAAGCCGACCAGGCCTGCATTCACGAAGGTGGGGATCTGTATGTTAAAAGCATCAGATGGCAGTGCTACCTGAGGTGACTCCCTGCCCTCCAGCGGTTACTATGGAAGATCTACAGGTCTGCGACCCAGACGTGAATACTCCAGAAGAGATCTACAGGTTGAAGAATATCATATCGAAAAGGAGACACCTGCTGATGGGCCCGCGTAATGCACTACCTCCGGCCGCCCATGGGGAAGTATTCGACATCGATGTGGGTAACGCGAAGCCAGTAGTACAAATGTGCGGAAAGGGTTGCCCTTAATATCGAGAAAAGTTGTCAGAACACATTAAAGGGCGGCTGGCTACTAAGATCATCCAACCATCCATCTCGCCATGGGCGTCGTCTATCGTAATCATTATAAAGAAGAACGGGGTGGACATAAGGTTGTGCATTGATTACCAATTGGTAAACCGGTTAACTAAGCTGATGGTTTACCCGATGCCGCTAATTAACAACGTACTGGAGGATTTGGACAAAGTTGTATGGTACTGCTCGTCGGATATGACTAGTGGATTTTGGGTGGTTTCTATGTCTGACCGTGCACGAGAAATGTCTATGTTTGATACGCCCTTCGGGTCGTTCGAGTGAAACCGGATTCCGTTTGGCCTTAAAAATGCCCCTCAGATATACCAGCGGCTTAAAGAAAACGCATTGTATGGGCACTTCAAAATCAAGGCAGACCAGAATCCCGCCCTGGTAGGTGATGTGTTTACCGAAGGTGACCCTGACCCCGACCAAAAACCTTCGGTTTTGGGATGGCAATCCTATATCGATGACATTCTCGTGACGGCTACTTCATATATTTTGTTATGTGAAAAAGTGGAGCAACTGATGGTTACGTCTGAAAAGTGGAATCTCACGATTTGTGTGGTGAAAAGTTTCTGGGGAAGACTAAGGTGACCTATTTGGGTCACCAGGTCTCGATTGCTGGATTAGAATCCACCCCGAAAGACTTGGAGCCTTTAAGTAATTCGCCCTTCGCGCGGCATTGAAGGCCTTGCAATCCTTTTTAGGCTGCCTGAACTATTACAGTCGCTTCATCGAAGACTTCGCGGTCCATGCAGTAGTGCTGTACGAACCGCGGGATGTGGGCTACCATAAGTTACGGGAGCAGGACCAGCGCGTGAGTGGAGGAACTCAGCGGTGCCGAACCGGTACATGGATGTGAAAGGAAGGCAGGGAGATAAACGGACTAACATAAAGTGTGGCAGCGGTACTGGGTCAGGTCAGCCAGGTCAGCCGTGCTGCCCGGGATTGACCAGTGGGATCGAGCTGTTCTATAAAGGTGCCAGATGGTAAGTGCAGGCAGCCAAGTGACGTATGTGAGGCCCCAGGGGATGTTAGTCCCTGTGGTTGCTGGTGAAGCATCGTTAGCCAATCCAGCCAAGAGAAGGATGTTGAAGACAATTAGCAGGCTACCCTATTTGGGTAAGGTATACTGGCAACCAGCCAGGCCGGCCGCTATATTTTGTGTGAGGTGCACCATAGGTTCATTGTGGATTTAGGGATAAAATCAGTTTATGTTTCTCTTGCTAGGACACAAGTCACTATTGGTCCATAGTAGAGGGTTAGCAAGGTCCCCGTTAGTTGTCATTGATTTGCCCGGGGAAAGTTATAAGAAACCCACCGAGGGCCCCCTGACCGGGAATCATCTGAGAAACTATATACTTACTCAAGTCGGCCGTGTTTGGAAGACGGTTAAGTTGTGTTGGAAGGAAAGACGAAGTTTTGGCTTACTGTGGAAGATTGTGGAGTATTATTTGGATTTCACGACCACACGTAAGATTGGAGTAACCTCCTGATTGTCTTTAGTTGGGCTGGCCGATTGAGTCATCTCGGTCCAGCTTTTGCGGTATACAAAAACTAAGTATAACGCCAGTCCGCTCCCCGGTGAAGATTTCCACCTAGGAGCAACCGTAGTCCTAACACTCGCCCCGCTGCCTTAACCAGGCATCTTAACCTTTCGTCCAAAAGTCCACCAGGAGGGCGTAACCGCCTAAGCTGACGGGTACACCAGTTGTTGAAGTGATAGCACGATGTGCGTATGTAGGAAGATAGGGTACTCTGCACAGTCTTGTATACCCCGCACTGAGAACCGGTTAGTGATTTAGTGCGTGTGATAAACTTAGTGGTAGCCGGTTAGTGCAAATACCAAGAAGTAGAATGTGTGCGCGTACGACTTGCCTGACGTGTTAGTGTCAGCCGCGAAGAAGTCGCTCAGGTCCGAAGTGTTGTTCAACGTGTTCGTTAAAATTGAAAGTATATTATAAAAAAGTTAAAAAAAGATTTCTTAACTTGAAGTTTGTATGCACATGATATCACGGTAGTTCAGCACATTGGAAATTTGGCAAAAAAACTTTTATAAGAGCACTTAAATTTCCAACAGTGTAAAGGTAGAGAATGTAGAGAAAGAACTTGCTAGGATGCAGGCAAAAGGAATTATATTTTACGTTTTATCAGAGACACTAAGCATTATGTTTTTCCTTTATAATCACCTCCAATATACAGTAAAATCCATTATAGGTTCGAAAACGGTACACTGTGCCAGTTCCCATTTTTTTATGAACGATAGGTAAGCACCTCCGATTAACGATAATTTTATCGCTGACTTGACCGTGTATAGCGCGCACAATTTTATTCTTGTTTGCGTGAACGGAGGGCTACTACTACTGTACCAACACGTAAAAATGTTTACTACAACCCCTAAGTTATAAAATGTTAGGTAGCCTGCATGTACTTTAGAAATTCTCTGTTGAATTTTGTAATAAATATTATAAAAGGTGCAGCCGGCACCACCAAAGCTACATCTACTGCTTCAATTTCCACTACTTCGACTCAAATGCCCCGACCATTTAATTAATCAGTCGTCGGTTGCTTGGCTTTTTCTCGAAGAGGCCGAGTGACCCATTTATTTTTCCTCTCGGAGCCGACTATTTCGTGCATTTAAAGCCGCTTGTTTTCTCGTTGTGCAGCTGCTTCCCTACGCTGTTGGAACACAGAGCTGGCGAAATTTTTCCGTTGTAAAAAGGCTTGATTTCCTTGATGTTGTCGTTATTTCATCGCATTGGATAGGTTTCATGCCGCACGTGACGAGCTGCTTCCATGTCATTTTGCGATAGAAAATCCTTCGATGGACGATCGACATGAAAATATGACGTAGCAGGCCGTTTTTTCTCTTTCTGTCTTTCATTGCTTTCATGTCCAGATATCCCACTATCAACGATTTGGGCTCTTCGGTTCTGTCAAAAAGGGCGAAGTATTCATTTTTCCAGAACTGTCACATAAAAAAAGCGAGTACTCATCTCCAAATCTTCGCATCGAGTTTTAGCGTTCGCGTCAATTCCATTTCCTTATGCCCTCCCCACGTCATGATTACATCGATACGTACTCAACCATCACTGTCTTTTTACTAAACTTTACTTTGTTTTCTATAGTTCGCTAAAAAAATCTATGGAGGTTAGGCAGCGGATATATGTAGTAAGAGCAGCAGCAGGCATCAACTTTTCCTCCTGTCCTTTGACGGCATACTGAACCATTTTTGATCCTTTTACTGTATACTTGGGGGTGAGTCTATGGTTTTGGGGGTGAGTCTATGGTTTTAGGGGTGATTATAAAGGCACCTATGTTTTTAAATTGAGAGTGGTTCCTGTTAACGATTGCAATTAGAAGACAAAAAGAATGTTCAAGGAATGCTCTCAAATCGCCTGACTCTATGCAGCCTTCTAACCGGCGAACGGCACGGTGTATAGTATACTTTCACCACACATTTAAAATTTAAAAAATATATTTTCGGCGCGAGAAATGGCACGAAAACCCTCCCCCTAGAAGATGTCTGGCAGCGGGGACTTTGAGGACGACCTCAGGGGCCGTAGTCGTTCGAGTGAAGAAGCTATGATGACGACAAGGGGGGGGGCAGGGGTCAGAGCCAACCACGGAGCCGGAAGACGGAGCAGAAAAATGACGACAGAGAAAAGCAAACAGCAGTTGGACCACCGCTGGACAAAAGATAATTTACAAGTTGGGATGAGGTAAACGAATATATGACTGTATATGAAGCGCGATCATGTCAGGTTCGAAGGGAAGGATGATATAATCACTTTTTTTATGCTCATACTAATATTTGGTGTAGTTGTTTTACAATTACAGGTTCGAACAAACTTCTATTGGTTTTATTTGAATTGTTATTGACTTTTTTGATGTCTTTCTACTATTTTCACTGTTTGTTTTACAATTATAGGCGTTAAAAAACTCCAATTGTCTTTATTTGAATTGTTATTGATTTTATTGATGTGTTTCTGCTATGTTTACTCTTTGCGTTACCACTTCAGGTGCGAACCAACTCCTATTGTTTTTATTTTTATTGTTATTGACTTTATTGATGTGTTTCTACTATGTTTACTCTTTGAGTTACCACTTCAGGTGCGAACAAACTTCTACTGTCTTTGTTTATTTATGGAAATATAAAATTTAATTTAACATATATAGGTTGTAGCACTTTCGTTTGCGCTCCTCAACTTCTGTTGAAGAAAGAAACAGGCGTATTCGGGCTACCAAATCGAATGCTAAAATCATTCCGAGTGAGTGGAAGGCGTACGCCCGCACGCTAGAATGTACACACGCTGGAGAGTACAGGTCCCGCGAATCTGGCAAACGACTGCGGCAAGAGGTAAGGTCCATGGGATGTGGGGCAAGGGTGCGTGTGCGTGTTATTATTGCAACATGTCTGTATACAATTTGTTCAAATTGTATACAGACATGTAAAATGTGTTTGTACCTTTATATTTGTGTGTGTAGATCAACATGTGTGTGCAATGGCGACAGGAGAAGAAGAATTTTGTTGTTGTGGTCACTTAAAGCATTCTCACCGGCTCTCCCAGATTGCATACGCACAGTATCCTGTCAACCAGTTGGCGCTGAGCCAAGAAGTGTTGGAAACAGTGGATCTGCTTCGCAAATCTGGACCGAAAAAGAAAAGTATTTGAAAATACATTTTCGAAAATTCAGATGCCTCACCAAGCGCCCGGGACATGACGAATTTATTAAGGAAACTCAAGACGCTCGAGCGAGGAGTGACCACACCGTCGTGAGCGGACAGATTGCGAGGAGGGATGAGAGAGTTTTGTGAAGAAGAGCCAGGGAACATAGGATGCATCTTCACGGAACGGATACAAGATAAGGTAACAATTGAAATATAACGTATTAAATGAATTATATGTATTGAAAATCTCTGTTGTGCTATTTAGATTGTTGCCACATGTATCACGCTCCAGACGAGACATATGCGTGACATTTTCTCTCGTTTTCCAGAGGTCCTTCTGATCGACGCGACGCATGGAACTAATTCCTCGAAATACAAAGTATTCAAATTCATGGCACACGACGTTTTCGGTAAATGGCAGTATGTCCAGGCCCTAATCCAGAATGAGCGTGCCGTAACGCTTTCAACTGCTATCAAGACGATTAAGATCCACAACGAGAACTGGCGCAAGGTGCAGTGCGTAATTATTGATAAAGGGTTTACCGAAAAGTCTGTTTTGTCTGCTGCTCTTCCCTCTGCGCGGATATTACTGTGCCAGTTACACGTCATAAAGTGGCTTCGAGAAGAAATTACGTCTGATGAATATGGATTTACGGCATGAAAAAAGAGAGACTGAAGGGACTTATGGAGTTGCTGTTTACGTATGTAAATTCCATAGATCTGGTCCAATCAACTGACAAGGATGTTACGAGTACAATGGTACACGAGCAGCGAGACCTTGGAAGTTACTAAGGGCACCGCCACGCATCAGTCTATACCTCATCAGTACTATGATATGAAGAACCTTGATATTTTCACAAAACATCGACTTCTAAAAGATATGGAATATACGCCACTTAAGCAATCAGTCCAGACTCAATCAAATCATTCGACGACAGTCATTTTAACTCGAAATGTACGGGGCTTCACGCAAAAGTATAATTCGTATTGGATGTAATCATGGCGAAGGGGTGGATCGGAATATTGCGCACTCATAATTTTTTCTTCAAGAGACACACATTGTGTCTACAAAGGAACGAGACGAAGTATCGAATAAATGGGCAATCCTGTGGGGTCAGAAAGGCTGAACGAAGACACTGTCTTACTGGAGTGGGCATCCTTCAAAACAAGGGGGAGTGGCGATTCTGATATGTCCAACTCTAGCAGATCAAATCAGCCCATGCTTTCAGAACCATTGGACAAACCGGGTTATTTTGATCAAATGGAATGACTGTATATTAATCAACCTATATGGACCTTCGAGTGATGTTACAAGTAGAGAATCCTTTTATGGGGACATACGGAATCTCTTTCTCCGTAAACCCATGAATTGCTTAGTCGGAGGAGACTTTAATTGTGTGGACACTCCAGCATTATACCGTTTGGGGGGAAATCGATCGATCCGACCTGAGAGCAACGCTCTCTCGCGGCTCATTGCAGCTTGGCAATTATGGGATGCTCTCCTGATAATAATGCCTGTAATGGGAGAAATACAGATTGCCTCTTCTGATCACTACACCTTTTGGCGTGGGAATCAGGCTAGTCGGATAGACCGCTTTTACGTTTCGGGACAGTGGAAAACTTGGGTGGTCTGGGTAGCTGTGGAAGCTCATCCAGTTTTTTCCGATCATAATCAGGTTTATCTTTGTCTTAAAGAACCAAGTATTTCTCGATCTCAGTTGTCAAATAGACGGATGCCATATACCTTTCCGGGTTTTAAAGAGGATAAAATTCGAAACATGATAACTGATGGCCTTACGACTACCATGATGCCTAAATTTTACGCCTTAACATGGGGCAACTGTATTGATGACTGTCGGGATATTATTTACAAAGTCCGGAAGAAGGTAGAGCGAAGAAGACGTAAGCGGATGCGTCATTTGCAACAAACAGCTCGGGATAATGCGACTGCTCGAAAACACATTGTTCAGGCATTAGCGGAGGAATTACATAAAGAACGGTCCTTTCGTCGAGGGTTGCGCTTACATAGATCCGCTGCGGATGTTCGTTGGTTATTCAAACGGACATCTATTTGGGAGCGCGATCAGACAGTATCCAGAATTGTGGCATCATCTGGTCCACCTTTCGAGGATTCCTTCTGTATACCGGATAGGTTTGCAGCTACCTGGCGGAACATTCTCAGCCACAGTCACCGAATGGTTAAAACTACCCGATTGATGCGTGAAGTGTGCCACTTTCTGGAAGCTCCAAATCACAGAAAGGTAAACAAGACACAAAACTCAATTTTACTGGCGGACATTCAAGAGGAAGATGTCGAATGGGCTATAAGGGGTATCGATCGAAGAAAAGCTGCCGGCCATGATGGGCTAGGCAATAACTTTTTTAAAGATTTCGCGGACACCCTCATCGGACCCCTAACGCGAATCTTTAATGATATTTTAGCAGGTGCTAACCCACCTCGGTCGTTTTTGAAGGCTGTGGTATTACCATTACGCGAAAAAGGCGACTCAAGTGATGCCCTGGACTACCGGCCAATTTCTTTATTGACAACAGGATACAAACTCTTCGCAAAAATTATAGCCCGACGGCTTCAGTCCTTCTTAGGACAGTTGATATAAGATACCTAACAAGGGTTCGTATCGGGTAGAAGAATGGATAAAGCTGTTATAAAGATGAAGGCGACCTTTGCGACATATCAGGATCAACACAAGGTATCAGCAGCCCAGAGTGCTGGGATAATGTTTCTCGACTTCAGCAAAGCTTATGATACGTTTGACCGAAAATACTTATTCACCGTTATATGCTTGTTCGGGTTCTCTGATCATTTTATCGATTTACTGAATAGAATTCATGCAGGGACGACGGCGGAATTCATGGTCAATAATCAATTCTCGACGCCCCTGGAGGTTAAGTCGAGGGGTGCCCATTAGCACCTCTGCTATTCATCCTAGAAGTCGAGCCACTTGCTTTGGCTCTACTACAGGAAAAGAAGTTAGCCTGAGTTAACCCTCTTAAATGCGATCACTCTATCCAACATCGATTCTCGGCATTTGTGGATGACTCGACGATTTTGTTCGACATGCGGAACAAGTGCCCATTGCATTGGAGGTCGTCCGGAGATTTAGAGATCTTTCGGGTTTGCACGTCCAACCAGCCAAAAGTAACTTTTATTTTCTAAAATTCGGTTTTTGTACTAAAAACGTGGTAAACCTTACCGGTTATACCGGTGGGCGAAACCATAAGATATTTAGGCTATTATTTTGGGTGGGCAAATTTACAAAGTGTAAATTGGGCACTGCGAATTCAGGGGATAAAACGACGATTGGCAACAGCTACAGAATGCGGTACGGCTTTCATGGAAAGAGTTCAATTGTTTAACGTCATTGCGATTCCTTCTATGCTATTCACAGCTCGGATGTTTGATCCCCCGGGTGATGTACTACAAGAATTGGTCCATATCCAGAAGGCCTTTGTCTGGAGAAATAGCACCATTGGAGAGAAAGAGCGCCGTAAGATTTCACCGACCTTACTCTTCACCCCGCATGCGGCGGGGGGAGTAGGTCTTATATCGATTCCAGTGGCTTTACAGGTACAACGACTAAAACTAGCTCATCAGTGGTTGATAGCTGCAAGGGATGGTTATCAACAGGCGTGGTTAGGCTTGAATGGGATTGGTACATACTACTTAGCAGGACTAAGGATATCGCCGTGTACAGGATACACAGTTTGTCAAGCGAGGAAGTCCGTTGGTGCAGTGAGTACACGATCACTAGCAAGAACAGTAATGGAATGGCTGGGACCGAAATCTGATCAACATGACCAGTTACAGAGGTACACTCAAAACGTATTACCATTGGTGATACGTACAATGGAAACAAGTCTGGGAAGGAAGAGCCAAGGACTGCAACATACTGATGTGTTCAGTATCACATTGGATATAGATGAGTACCCCTATCACGACCTGCTTCCAAGATCGATGCTTCCGTTCTGGGGAACCTACAGTTGGGGGTCCAACCCCTGGATTCAAGAAGTGCGAGCGAGGGTGCTCATTCCACGGAAATATGAGCGCATTCCGATAGTATCTATTCGGGAATTAGGAATCGTTAGACTAACGAAAACAACTTATGTATTGCAGGTACAGGGAGTTGGAAGTAAATCACATACATGCGCCAAAATAGGACGATGGTTATGCGCAATTATCCTAGCATCGCCAAGAGTGGAAATAGGTCATACGATTGGAGAACGGTTGCCAATTTTTCTAGATCGGGGACCGACTTGTTTGGAATCTTTCGAGTGGACACTCGTTGCGCCGGGGATGGTCCGAGGCACCGCGATAGTTGGCGGGGACTCATGTAACTTATCACAACAGGCGGATGGGATACTATGGAAAGTGACATTTAGTACATTTCAGGAAACTGATGAAAACCCATCAATTATGGACTAGTTTGTGGTACTGCAACCCCATCCGGACTTACATTTGATAGACTGGTCGGTAGAGGACATGACGCCGATTCGGAAGATATGGCCAAAATTGCGTAGGGCTTTTCGAAAGTTGTACTATCACGGGATAGCACCACAATTGCAAACGGTGTTGGCGAAGTGGAAAAATCGGTGTGAGGCGAGTTCCTGGTGGACCAGCATACAAGATGTGGAGCCTCAAAAGGTATGGGATCATGAGAATATGCTAACCAATTATCAGGTGTGGGTGCAGTTCAGGGCTGTTACCATGCAGCTGGATACATTTCATATCCGGACGACCTCCGGCAGGAGATGTGAATTAGATCACACTTGTACCAGTACTAGGACTGACATCTGCCACATTCTATGGGAATGTAAAAGAACGAAGGCTTTCTGGCGGCGGCTGATCCAGTAGTGGCGAGGTGTCATGATTTCGGACACGGATTTATCTTTATTTCAAACAGCGGTGGTGTCTCGAACGGCACCTTCAGTAGGTTCACGAATCAAGAAGGCGATGATGCAGAAACATGGGTGGTATGACGAAACGTATACAGCCGTATTTCAGCAAATGTGGAAAGGCCTGTGTGGGATTGGTATCGCATGGTTATGGCAGCTCAGGAATCAAACGATTTTCCAAGGAATTCTGAGGGACGCTTTCGATCATCTCGAGCTCATTTGGAGTCAATGCCGTGCCCAGGTAGCAGCAGTCGCAGAATGCGAGGCAAGACTATATACAACTAGGGAAGAAGGTATCCGACTGAAAATCAGTTCACAGTGCGTCTTCAATCAACTTCCAGCACCAGATAGCGAATCCCCCAGTCCTGACCAAGAACAACTATGTGTGTCAAGTGACAAATACACATCCACGATGCCTGAGCATAGACTACATTCTAGAATGCACATGTTCATAGTAGCTAATAGTTAAGACTAATTAGACTATATTTTACTACTACTATCTTATATACGTCGATACCTTAAAGGCGACGCTCCTATATTTGAAGAAGTTCCGAGGCATATGAGATTTTCATGTGTTACACACTAGAAGGGTTGTCAAAAATTGTAGTGTGCATAGCATCAAAATGGCGTGCTATTAGAAAAGACGGAACTTTTTACTCGATGAAGTATAATAATCACCGATACTCTCCTCCCTGGTCGTCAACTCGAGTGTTTCCAACGCTTAACAAAAGCGCTCTATACCAATTTGAAGCCGCTTGTAAAAGCAGCCTGTCGATACCGTGACAGCCACTTGCTCAGCCAAAGCCACCACTTCGTTGGTACCATGATTAAACGAACAGTGATCAAGTTGAATCAGCTGCATTTGGTCCTTCCTACAATCATCCGCTC
>MIQA02009092.1:0-18441 GCA_001887855.2 Sclerospora graminicola | reverse complement strand
GTTCAAACCGGCAGGAACACACATCGCCGAGAGGAGGAGCGAGCTCCTCCATGTCCCCAAAAGCAGCGTGACTTTCACCTTCAGATCGATAATCAAGCACAAACTTTCGCTCGTCATCGGATAAATGTCGCGTGACGGCCAACTTGGACGAGTGACTCACCAGCATTTCCACCAAAGGTGGTTTCGAGAAATGAAAACGGTATGGCAAACTCACAGCACTACCTCCATCGCGTTTAAAGCAGGCGGTCAGGTCCTGTACCTCTGAGCTTCGTTGCTGATCTTCAATAGCAAGTATTAATTCAGCAAAAGCTTGCAAGAGAGCGTGCGACGTAAATGCTCCGTCCTGGTCTTGGCTTAGGGCCATAATTTTCGAGCGACAATATAAAAGCGATTGTTTGTTATACCACTGTGCTCCGCGTTGAATGACAGTAATAAGCGCACGCACTAACGAGACGGCAGCCTTCCCACTTGACGGTTGGTTATCTCGCAACACGTGTTGCACCAACGCAAAGAGAGCGGCCGGTAATTCAGGACGCAGCATCGTTGAAGCCACTTTCTTTGCCTCCTGTCTTCTGAGCAACAACTGCTGGTATTGAAGCAACACTTCCACGAAGACTAGTACATTGTCGACGCTTATTGGTGAGCATAGAACGACATCTTCGCTCGAAAGATTGAGTGCAAATGTCGAATTGGGTTCGCTATCGCTGACATTGTTCAGCGTGACGACCGGCAAGAGAAGACCATTATGAAAGGTTGATTCCACAGTCCAAAGAGATGTATGCACCTCAGCATCGTCAGCAACAGGTCGCATCCGGGAGGCATCAGCTACCTGGTTTTTTGAGCTTTGACCCAAAGCAGGCTGTCCCGACTTCACGGTTTGCTCTCCACCCTCCTGGACTTTGTTTTCAACCTTGGCTTTCATAGGAAGTTCAATTCCTCCACCGCCGGTAGAGGCAAGAGATACTGCGCGCCAGACGCAGTGAAACGCATCGACCCGTTTCACAAGATCTTCGCGAACACAGCGTACGCGTGACGTTTCTGGAGGCTCAAAGGGATTATCCCTCGTCCCTGCCACGCATCCAAGAGCAACGTAACCAGGCGGTGCCACCGGCCACCAAATGGAGCGCAGTTGCTTGCGATGGAAATCTAGATTGCTTTCCGAATTTCTAGGCAACCCTTTTCCAGTCACGTCGACTCGCTCAAAACTCACAGGAGGCATGACTAAGCTGTGATGATCATTGTCGCTGACAAGTATCATGGGAGTCTCTGGAGCCCCATTGCCACATTTAACGACATCACCGAGACAAACCCATTTCTTGCCTGGAATTGCAGATTCAAGAGCTTGAGAAACCGTTGGACGCCAAATAGTCACGACAGCATCCGCGGTCGATTTCATCCAGCCATACTCGTTCGTCGATAATCGCTTGCGCCATTTGTGGCGGTGTTTCAATAACGGGTCCGACGGCGGGATACTCCATACCCTCTCGTATGTGTTAACTAGGACAACTTCAAGGCCGCAGGAAAGGTGCACCGGTCCTTTTGGGAAGTATCCATCATATTTACGGGGTCGATGAGGTGACGGTTCCCAGCTAAGTGTCGCGGTTGGTGCTACGAGCGTGCGAGAAAGAATGTGCAGGATTGTTTCAAACGTGACATTCTCCAGGGTATTCGGCTGACGCTCGATGTTCGAGTTGTCTCCAGCATTGGTGTCTCGGGCTTCCTCGTTTTCAACAAAAGCGTCCAAAAGCCGCGTGATAGCAGTCCACCCCACTGTAGATGGCATCTCGGTGTCCTGGTCAATTGATCGTTGCAGACTCGAGAGGTTTCGGAAGGAGCTTAAATTCTTCGTCAAAGTTTGCGAAGTCGAATGTGCCATCATTTCTTGTGCCATACGGGAGAGTATTTGCTGAACTTTTCCACTGTTTTGGGCGTTTGGCTGCTTGTGCAGCTCGTACTCTGTTTCACACGATACATTTTCGTTGGCGGACGACGACCCAGGAGCGTGTAGAAGCGAAATTAGTGAGCGAAGAACCAATGGGTTACTGAATTCGTTGAGATGGAATTCGTCAGTATTCGAAGTGTTTCCAACGAGTCGCACAAGTTGGCTAAGGATGTTGCGTACGTGAAGGGTAGCAAGATGTTCACCGAGAGTTTTTTCTTCAGTTTCAATCTCAAACGCGTTCATTTGCCGAACGCCGACGTGACCACAACTGTTGCTTTCGCTCCAGAGTAAAAGTTCTGAGTCTGTTGGGCATTGCCCCGGGCTCAAAGTGCCTGTGTTGTCTTCTTTCCTTGCTTTAGCAGGGCTTCCGTTCGCTTTGGCTGCAAGTCGCTGAACTCCAGAGGAACACACCGCGCTCGAATCAGTCAAAGCATAGCTTGGATTCTCGTCACCAACCCCTTGAAAATTAACGCGGGGTTCGTTTGTCGGAAGGCATGTGTTCAAACGTGGAGTAGTCCCATCCCTCAGCGAACTATTGTTGACACTTGTTGACAACTCCGAGTCCATCGCTGGACTTGACAGAAGGAAGCGCAGTGCATCACCATAATTATTTCCTGTTTGGCGCAGCGCATCCGCACATATTGCTTCGGTTTTTCCTAGAATCACGGCCAATTGACGCACGTTTGAACGATAAGTGCGCTGCATTAAAAAAACATACGTTAGCATTAAACACAGTGTGTACTTCAACATGATGTCATCGTTTCTTACCGAATCCGACTCGCTCCTCTGCTGAATGAGATGAAATGCTTCCTCCATTTTGTTATCTGTTGCCTGAAGGGCTTCTTCACATTCCGTGACACTGATAGCAATGTTTGCTTCCTGAGCGCGCGCACGTAGACGTAGCGCAAGTACGGGCGTTTCCTGGAAACGCGGCGATGTCATCTGCACAGATCGCGAACGAAAGTAAAACTTCAGGACTAGTAAAGCTCCCGGTATAAGGAAGAAGTATTCAAACAGGAAACGTACCGAACGAGACGCTGTGCCAATGTCACCGCTTGAACGAATAGTCTGTGTTTTCACGAGCTCGTTCTCGATGGTGCTGGATCGCTGTGAGCTGGAATCGCGGTTTACGCTGTCACGACCTAGAGCAAACCGAAGCATTGACCCCACACCTCCTTCTTGTGGTCGAGCTAATGAGGTTCCCGTGGATTCATTCGGTGGAAAGCTTTCTCGCTGTTGATACGAAGCCGGAGAAAGGATGGCAGCTGGTAATATGGTCGAAAACATGCTTGCGATTGGTGACCTAAGAGCAGGTGTACCTGGAGCTTGAAGCACTGAAGAGCGAGGGGAATTGTATCCACCCGCTCGAGGTGAATCGACGGCGGGATTGGGTGAGAGCAATGCGCGAGGAACATCGCTTTCAGCCATGGACGTTATGACGCGCAAGCCTTGTGTCACGGACTGACGACTGCGGACTCCTTCCAAGGAGGCAGAAGGTCCACTAGTTCCGCGATTTTGTATCTCTGCTGGACTTCTCGGTTCAAGTCGAGGAGTGTCAGGTAGTGGTTGTTGGTACTCTTGGCCGGGAATCATAATGTTCAGATCAGCCGGGTTTTGCTGCGCCGTGAAGATAGGAGGTGGCGCATGGCGAGTACTGCTATGAGTACTCGACGTCCAGACTTGAAATTCGTAAGTAATCAAACCTCCTCGCGAAAGAATTAGTGAAATGCGAGACCCAGCAGTTATTCGGGTACTTGCCCCATGGACTCTCACCCCATTGACAATCGTGCCGTTCTTGCTAAAATCCTGCAGTTCATACTGGTCTTCACGATCTCCCGCTTCGCGCCTCAATCTCCGTAAATGAAAGTGACGACCACTGACACTTCGATCGTTCACAATGAGATCGCATGCATCAGCAGCGCGACCTACCCGAATGATGGGCGCTGTAAGCGGAAATGGTGTATAGTCAAGGAACGAGTGCACAGGAGCGCCAGTGCCCTGTTCGTTCTCCGTGAGAGGTGGAAGGGGGAGTAAAGCGCCCCACGCACCTAGCGGTGAATCTCTTTCTATCAAGTGATCGGGTTGCTGCTGTCCAGCTTCGCGTGAATTCGTGAATCCAAACGTAAGACCACCAGTACCTGACTGACTCATTTTACGTCGGGGCGATTGAATGGCATCCATTCCCCAACTCAAAGCATTTTCGCTCCCTAGCTTTTGAACAACTTCGTCGCGTATGTCGACTTCGAACTGATCCAACGCAGCATCAATGACTTCTTCTGTATCCAAGAAAATTTGTCGCTGCTTCACACAAAGCCATCGCTTCTCAAGAGAAAGCGCACTTTCCGACGTATCATACTTGCTTGCCCCTACAAGGGCGTTTTCAGACAATAGAACGGATGCAAGGCTAGACACGAGTTGTGAATCCACAGTCAGACCTGTTGGAGAGAGCTTTGGAATCTGACTCATCAACGATGATAACGCTTTCGAGGCTTTCCAGCGTAGCTGCAACTTGGCCATCTTCAGTCGGTTTCTCAATACATTCTGAACTGCATTGTTCTGGGGCAGGCTTATGTCACAGAACATGGCACACTCTTCCTCCACAGTCGAGATGGCAGAAACCATCGACGACAGAGTCATCATGATGCCTTCAACGTCGTTGAACATGTCGACAAGCGCCGGTATACGCTCGACCACTTGAAGCTTATCAAGCGCCAATGTCTCTACTCGTGCGTTCCCTAGAATTAATGGTAGGACGAATGCATTAGGACTGGGGTCGACAACAACCTGAGCCAAGAGGTTGGTCGTGCGTGGATCTCTGGTAATTCCAGCGAGCACGCCCAGTCTACCGCTGCCTCGATTCCCGCCATTTTCAATCGAAACATATCCACCCTCTCTGAAAACTTCGATATGCCCTCCCACGATACTTACTGCTGCGATAACCGTTGCTAATCCATCAAGAGCATCCTTTGCTTTTTTCCTCAGTAGGTTATGACGGCTACTATTCTCCGAGTTGCCAGCCTGAGCTTTGCCATCGATGGTCGACTCATCCGTTTCTGGTGATAAAGCAGTTGATTCGGGTGTTCTCAGCGATGTCGTCTCCCAATCTTCGATCACTGTCTCTAGCTTCATACCATTCACCTTCTGAACCTGACTGTAATAGTCACAAATCGTATCCAGTAACTCGCACACTTTTTTTGAGAGGGCAAACGCTCGATTCAGCGCCGAATTGATGGCAATTTTCCATGTAGGGAAAAGTGTGAGATATCGTAACAAGGCAACAACCTCAGCTGCCTTTGCCTCGGCAACATGGGCTTGCTCGAGCATAAAGTGTTGAGTATGTGCAACATTTGAGTCCTTGGCCTTGTTTAGCCCTTTCAAACAACGAGCTGAGTCGCATAGGGCTATGCTGGTGCATTCTAAGCCTAGCTCATGAGAACAAAGTCGAGGACGCACAAGGAGTGGAAGACCAACCAATGTCATGAGCATATGAATAATATCACCGGATAAAGCTGGAGTGGATGATTGTCCCGATCGGTAGATTTTGTTCAGAGCAGAGACCGAATGTTGCGGAAATACAAGCATTGCAAGTCGAATTGATAAAGTAGCCGAGGTCAAATCCAAAGAACTCATACCAGTGATGATATGAGTGATTACCACTGAGTTGGCGGCCATGATGGACGTAACACTTGTGTTTGCCGAGCCACACGCCAGAAGAACACCTAATATTTGATTCTGGTAGAAGTGTTTAGTGTCTGGTAGCTTGCTTTCAAGCTCTCCCGTGAGTCGTGAAGGTGTAGCAAGTTTTGTACCATAGTATTGCAGCAGACCAAAGCATACTCGCTTAATCGAGACACTTGCGCCTAGCTCTTGGGACACGACATTCATCGCACTGATATCACAAGACAAGGATGAAGCTCGCAGTGTCTTTAAATTTTCTAGCAAGTTGCTAATGAACGTGGATAACACTGGGTTCACACGACCACTTAAGGAGCCTGAGCGACTTCTAGAGCTGTCGTACGCATCGTTTAGAGATTGGTACATAAGAGCGCGGGTCATTGCCCACCCAGCAGCGTGTAGTTTCACGAGCAACAACTTGCGCTGTTGGGTGCGCTTTATCTGAAGTGGTTCATGCTCTGTCACTGGCGATTCTTCGCGGTGCTTGGAATCGATTTCTTTCATTAAGGACTCGAAAAGTGCATCGGAATTTACCAGACAACTATTTTCTGGAAGATCTTTGGCCTGACACGCATCACCATCGGGCATGTCATCAGATTCTCGGCTCTCAATTGAACGTCCCGTTAGTATATACGAGCTATAAAATCCAGCAGCGATACAAATCACTTCATCGTTCGCTAACGAACTGGACGGAACTGGCAACGGAAGGTCAGCAGATGGTAAGGTTCGTGATCCCGTCCCGAGCTGGCCCTTATTGTTCCGTCCAAAGACCATCACTCGTCCATTCGACATTAGAATCAATGAGTGATAACAACCACATGATGCAGACTTGATCTTTGATGACAAAGGTAGTGGAACGTATTGGGCACTATTCTTGTGCTCTTTGCTTCCGATTCCCAATTGTCCATAGTCATTCCGTCCCCAAGTGAGTAATTTGCCTTTCTCGCTGATGGTCACGGTGTGATAGTACCCACAACTCACTGCAACAATTTTCTCGTCGTTCTCCCGGAGCGATGTCTTGACTAGAGTCGGCACTTTCATATTGCGAGCATGTCCTAGACCCAATTGCCCATAATCATTTTTCCCGAATGCATACACTTCTCCACCAGTTGTAATCGTGACAGTATGATAAAGTCCACACGCCACCTTCGTGATCACTTGACTTGAGAATGCGCTAACCCATTGTGGCGTGTGTTGATGTTGCGTGTGGTCGAGACCCAATTGTCCACAATCATTCATACCAAAGGTCAGCAGCTCCCCGTTCCTTGATACTACGGCACTATGATGGTAACTCACTGCTGCCGTTGTTATGTGATATTTTTCACGCAAACTTTCAATCGTACGAGGCGTGTGACTCTTTGGAATGGTTGTGCCAAGTCCGAGTTGACCTCGGTCGTTGTATCCCCAAGAGTAGACGACGCCATCAGACGCAACGGCTAGCATGTGTTCACAACCATTTGCTGCCGCGACCATGCTCACATCAACTCCACTTAATGCACGCACGGGACTAGCGAGAATTACTCGCTCGTCAAACGTCCCTTGACCACATTGGCCACTTTTATTGAGACCGCACGTGAAAACCGTACCGTCCTTCATCACCACCGCAAGAACTTCGTTTCCTCCGGCAATGTCACGAATTCCCTTGGTCGAAAAAAATGGCACCAGCTCCAGCTTACTTGTCGAATTACAATGCCCCAAGCACAACTCGCCGTAGTTATTTTGCCCACACGAAAACAGTTCGCAGTCATCAAAACTGGTCCTACTTGAAAGCAATTCAGCCCTCTCTGCCAGTCCTGAAACTGTACTTCCATTTCGAGCTGCGTCTGGCAACGTCGGCTTGCTCAGGGCTGCAACCTTGTCGTTCCAAGTCCGTCGAGGAGGGCATAGCAACGCATTGGCTCTCAAACGATCGTCTTGAGATTCATCAAGAATGGAAACACAGTAACCAGCATCCAGATCCCCTCGATTGTCATCGTAGCACGCAGCACATAGTTTAATGCTGCCATCTTCTTTGTGTGTATAATGCATTCCACATACTGACGCTTTCTTACACTCATCACAGGTATACGCTTCGATTGCAGTCTCGTTGTATGCCGGTCCATTGTCGCGATCAAAGAACCCGCAGACACCAATGTACCCAATGTCAATATTTGTTCCAGCGGAGGGGCAGATTGCTTTCACAAGTATATACCGACCAGTCACAGGATAGGCGAGTTGTTTGGAAATCTGAGCACAGCTTCCATCCAGTACAAAAAACGCAACAGGAACGTTTTCATCGCGAGGGCAGCATCCATTGCTTGGAGGAAAGGGCAAAGCTGCAAATTCCTCAGCGGTCATGTCGTCAAATTCCTCATAGCGAGTTATCTCAGGAGGGGTGCTCATAACGAAAATAATAGCAGAGCGAATGGGACTTGAATACCCTAATCCAGGCCCTCGAAAGGCGGATATAACTTATGCACATGGGAGTATCAACCTCGTGCTTCAGCACCAAGCTAACGTTTGCTCGTTTAGAAGAGCTATAAACCGTGGTATCATCCAAAAGACAATTTTGGGCAGTATGTGAACTGCTAAATTCTCCGCCATCACAAGAATGCACTTGGAGTTGCAGGTTCTTTCCCAGTTGTAACTCGTTCGTTGACGACATTTGATGATTCAAAAGTTTTTTGGCGGGGTAGAAGATTTCTGCCGGTAACTCAAACCGAGGAGAGGAGTGGAAGTTTACGTCAAAGATTGTTCCATTGCACAGTGCTGACAGAGCAGGAAAGAGCGGTTTGCTTTGCATGTCAAGATTTAGATGACACACTTGTGGTTCTGAACAGTCCGAGTATACCGTTATTGTTGTCGTTTTGAAATCAAACAAAACTCCAATGATTCCCCATTTCAGCACCTCCTCTGCATCTTTCCACGTAACGTCGAGCTTCTGCTTCAGCGGCTCATCGACCTTTGAAAAGTCGCTGCTTACCATGCCAAAGCTAAGTGCTGATCTTCCATTTTTTCCCGCACATACGACACGAATTTCAACAAAAATACTTTGATTTTCGAAGCCCTGGCTTGCAACAATCGTCTCAAACTGGTTCTGAGATGAACTGCAATCTCCAGCGCAAACGGTGGTCCCATTTGGCATTAGGTGTAAATGACTTCCTTTGCGCTTTCCGTTCCAGCAAATTGTTGCTCCATCGAAAGGAGCGGCTACAAGTCCTCCAGACACAATTACATTTGCAAACTGGAAGTTAGACGTGGCACACCACAGTCTCGGTGGGACAGAAGCTGCAAGATGCCAATGCACATCGGCATCCTTGACGCCAATTGTGGGATAGAAACCACATCCACTTGAATTGCTTGACGCTAGCGAAACTTCGTAGCATTTTTTCCGGCCAAGGTAGAATTCGATTTGCCGCTTCTCACAGTCTAATAGAGCGCCAAGAACATGCGCACACTTCCATTGAATGCCATTTGGAATCTCTTCGCATCCGCGATGCAAAAGCACTCCACGAAGATTACAATCACCCGGCACATACGTGTTAAGATCGGCGGTGCCAAATGTGACGCCAACAAACACAGGAGTATCTCCAAAGGCACGCACTGAAATTTCCCAATACCAACGGCCTCTCACTAGACTTTTGTCAAATACTGCAAGGCCTCCACATGTCTGTGATGTACTACTCGATGTCTGCAAAAGTTCATCGCTTCGGTCTAGACTCTTATGAGCTATCGTTAGTTGACGAAGATCAGTTCCTAGTGTCACGTAGCGCGAGCAAATAATATTCGGGTACTTTGATCCCATTGCAACTGAAAGAATGGTATAGCTCTCAGTGGTCCCAGTATCCGTCGGGGGATTGTCGATTGCATCGTACTGAATAAACGTTTTCCATCCTTTCCAACTCGTCAGATCAGTTAGCAACGAGACGAGATTTGTCCCCTGAAGGTGATCCCAGTCTCGTCCTCGACAAGGGAAACAACAAGCCTCCAGCACCAGTAGAATGTCATTCACTGCTAGCTGAATCGATGCTGGCAATGATGATCTGTCGCCATTTATTTCGTCCCTCACCCTGGTCTCGATGAGCTCCTGCATTTGCTGAAGGTGCTTTGTCGATGTTTCGAGAAGTAACGTCAGCAACTGGAAAAACTCATGCCGAATACTGTCCGATAGCTGAAGCCCCGCGAATTCGAGATCAGCTAAATAGTGGATTTTGGTGGTTGAAGCTTGTTCTCTTTCCACGCTTGGGCCGCTGCTCTTACGATGCCGCTTAAAAGCAGCAGAGAGCATGGGAATCACGTGAAAGCGAGAGATGGGGAGGCTAGCGGTGTTTTGTACGAGAGAAACAAACACTTTGAGCCCTTGTAAACGCGATTTGGCGCGATTTTGATGAACACGCAATACGTCATGCATTAAATCTTCAGGATGGCTAATGGACGCTTCTTTGTCTCGACTGGAAGTGAGCAGTGTGTTGCTTGGTTGCTGAATAAACGAGAAAATATCCGCATGTATCTGCTCATCTTCATCTTCCATCACTTCGACCGACTTTGTTTCCATCAGTTTGTTCAGCTGGTGTACAAAGCGTTTCTGCTCAGGATCATCGAACGCTTTTACAGCTATATCGTTTTGAGACACAATCGGAAACTCTGTAGACTGGTCAGTAGACTATATTTAATGGGCACAACGAACAAGCACAAGCTTACCGTGACATTTTGACGTTGAAATTCCAGGAAGAAGCTTCATTGGAGACGACGTAGATGGGGCGACCTGGATTGGCGCGGGAGCCAATTGAAGAAGTAACAGTGCTCGGCGGATAATAGGCTCACAGACAGCATTATACAACGCCTGTTGTCGGTCCTTCCCTTCCATATCAGAAAAAAAATCGCTTGGCGCACCAGTCTCACTGCATGAACAAATAAAATATAAGCTTAGAAAAAGTCTACCCGTAATTATTGCGGGGATGGTGGCTCACCTTAAAGCTGCAGCCAGCTTTTGCTGCTCTCTCACGATCCTAAAGGAGGCAAGACATGTAAGCTATATAACAATCACACAATCAGTCTACAGCGAACGGTGTCCCCTACCACTGGCGTAGCTGCAACGCAGCTTTCCATGCATCAACTAATGTTTCTGCTATTGCACCCTCACTTGAAACTGGTTCAGTTGTGTAAGACGCGTTGGTGTGTTTTAAGAGTGCAGCAAACGTTGCACGGACCGCACGGTCTACTGCTTCGATTCCACCACTTTTTTCAAGGGTCGCTTCCACACTGTCTTGCCGCTTTAATCGGACAACCTGAAGCTGTGGAGTTGAGTTACCACGAACCGATCCAGGATCGACTGAATTTCGTACTCTGTCCAGAAGCTTTTTCCCATTTCCAACGTTGTCAACCACTTGAAGCAGTAGCGCTTCGTTTCGATCTGCTTCATTGTCAATGGATGGAAGATGAGGCCATGAATCTTCTAGACCACCCCGAAAAAGGGGAGAGTGTAACCACCTTTCGCTGACCGCGACCGTGGGATTCATTGCATCACCATCAATCAACGATGCAGCGTAGCGACCCCCAACCCATGCGACTATATTTTGAAGATCCTTTAGCCACTCGCAGCTTTCTTCAATGAATTTGATAGAGCACCAATTGCTATGTGCAACAAATTGTGGTATTGAGAACGGCCGCACATCAACATCAGCCTCGGGTTTTTCTGGAATAGGCGAACAACTCGCGCTCACAGGATAGATATGTTGCGAGAGGAGAGTTCGACTGGGCAGAAACGTAATTCTCTTGAAATCGTACTCGAGTAATCCAGATTCCTCTCCAATCTTTTGGATTCTAACAAGCAGCGTTTCCGCTCCAAAAATCTTGGCAAGGTCCATAGGAATTGTTATCCGCCTGATTTCTGCGTCGTGCGGCAGGTCTTTCACTTTCCAAGAAGCGTACTCCTTCGACTTGATGATTTTATCCCATAAACTCGTAAAAAGTTGACCATAAGTCAAAGAAGAGCCGCTCTTTTCCAGCAAAAGACAATTTGAAAGTTCTTTTGAAACATAGATAACTGCTGTATCAACAAAGTCAGTTTCACCGCTATCATCACCTAGAGAATTGGATGCCACGACACGCGAATCTGACGCGGACAAAATGTCATTCTTGCTGAGAAACGAAAGCGTTGAATGAAGTTTCGCCGATAGACTCTCCAATTGAGGCCAAAGGGAGTTCAATAAAGCGGGAAGTGAATCACGAACGGAGGGCAATGAAATAGCGCTAAGAAGCAGAAATGGCAGCAATTTACCAGCAAAACTATGCTGAATTGTCACGAGAACGAGTTGATTCTTATCAAGTGGCATGGCAAGGCATTGATTTAGACCCTCCACGATGAAAGCCACTAAATTCGTACACACGGATTCAATCATTATCCAACTTTGATGGGCAGAGTGGGAACACCAGAACACTATTGCGCGTAAAAAGATGTTGAGGCATTTAAACTCGTGACTTTTTTCAATATCATCGAGAATGCTAATAGGCTTGTTAGCTTTTTCTGGCAAGGATTCCAATTTTTTCTTTGTCTTTTTCCGAAGTGCTTCCAACAGTGTAGTGATAAACATGATCACACTTTCCGTAAACATCGGGCTTGATAAGCTATCAGGGTCACCAATCAATTGAAACAGCATTTTTGCTGATGTAAAACAAGGAACAAGCATCGGAATCAAGAGTTTCTTGGCAGGTGTCAAATCTGCTATCGAATCATGATTGTTTCCCATCAGCCTATTCATGACTTGCACTTTGTCGAGAAGGGATGGAAAAAGGGATGAAAATCCGTGGTAGATAGCCGATGCGGCTTCATTTTTCACAGCATGATAGAACCACAACACTTCACCTGACAATGGTACTTCCAATACGTGGTCTGCTATCCTAAAGAGTACTTCACGAATCAAGCCGAGAACTTTTTCACATTGAAATTCCTCAGCTGGTGATCCGTCCAAGCAGCTTCGAGAAAACTAAAAAAAGGATGTGAATGATAAACAATATAAAGGTGAGATCAGTTGGATGGTCTGACTAACAGTACAACACATAGTAGAAGTAGCAATCCTACCTCGAAGAAATTAAGCTTTAGCAACCTTATTGTTACGAGCAATGGATACAATTTGGGAATCGCCAAAGGTCTGGTGCTGCCTTCTTTAACGGAAGAAGGTACTTCGAAAAAACGAGACTGTAACGTTTCCAGCAGTGTAGACAGCGCTGAAAACGTTCTTTCATTTGGGTCTATGCAAAGCGATCGATAAAAGCACCGTGACAGTTGAACAGAACTCACATCTTCGGGAATGTCGTTCCCAGCTAAACGATCTAAGTGAGAAAGCAAACAAATTCCAGTGTCCAAGGTTTCAGCTGCACAGTGAGGAGATAATTCCTTCTCGCCTCCGCATTTCGTGCGAAGGGCACAAAGAACATGACCTGCCTTACCAATGGTCGATACATCTTTAATCACATCCAGGCTATATGATCCTGTCGAGTTGACGGATGAAACCTTCCGGACTTTGCAGCAGCAAGACACACTTCCTTGATGATCAATGCGGCCTCCATACAGAAATAAATTTCCAGCATGAGGGATGAATGAACTGAAGTCAGACGTGCTCGGCAGGGCGGTCACTGTGCCTATTGGTATAAACATTGCTGCTGAGCTGCATCCATCAAGTTCTTCCTGAGTATTCACTTCAACAAGGTTCCATTTTTGTAATGTTGTTGAAAAACACCACATATCACACAAGTAAGTGTGGGTTCGATTGATACCTCCAAAGATCCAAATATTGCCAACGTCAGCGCACATACTGTAGTTTATTCGACCTTCAGGCGTCGTCGACTGGGTGTTATTTCCCGAACTTGCTCCGACCCGTCTATTTGATCCACTATCTGAACCCCCAACATTATCATCGTAACATAAAAGCCAGAGGCGGTCAAATGTATTATACTTCCAGAGGTCAGACCTAAACTTTTCTTCAGAATCCTGCCCCCCAAAGATGTATACGCACTCTCCAATAGCAGCTGAAGCGCAACCGCTTCGTGGACCAGGATCTAAGGATATCGATCCTGGCAAGCGAGACCAAGAATAATCGTTTAATGATAAAAACCATGCGTCTCCAAGAATTTCGTTATCAACCGATTTTCCGCCATACATGAATACAATTGTGTCAAGACGAACGCGGATCGTTGAGACGGTGTGAAATGCACGAGCCTGGGGCATTGTACTCGCTGCGCCAATAGCAGCTTGGACTAATGTCCATGCTGGAAGTGAACCATCAATGGTTCTCGTCGTAGAACACAAGTACAAGTCCATGTGCCGCGATGCCGAACAATTGTTTTCACCACCAAGGACTAATATATGGCTATCGTCGATTGCCACGACTTGGTGGTTGCAAATTCCAATGGGGAAGTCAGACCATCGTTCCCAACTTTCGGCATCAGTATCGTACACCCAAACTTGATTCGTAGGTACCGTAGGGCTGGGCAAGGATGACTTTTGAGCAAGCACGCCACCAATTACAAACAATTTGTTGCCCACCATGGCTGAGGCAGATCCTTCCATAGGTGGTGGATGCGATGGCGAAACGTCTGATCTCTCATCGGTTGATGACTGGATTATTACACTAGAGGAAGGTACCGTTACTGCACGCGCAATGCTTTCAAAGGCGTCAGTCACAGGAGGGTAAACGAAAGGTTGGTGTCCCAGATTGACACGAATGATTTCACCTCGTTCAAGACTGATCCCAGGCATCATGCCTGAGCGTTTGTCATCTACTGAGCACTTCAAATCCTTAAATGCCACACCCAGGTTGACTCCGTTCCGATAAAAGGTAATTTCGAATGTGTCAAGATCCAGCAGGCAACCAATGATATCGCCAGCTCTCCACTTCTCTCCATACGAAGATGATCCACAATTCCATCGTCGTTGGCGGCTACCATCATACGACCAGGAGTGAGCATGGTCACCAACTCCTTCTCCCTGGTCTGAGCTCCCCTGGAAGTAGCCATCAATCCATCCAACTTGGATCAAGCCACTTGTGACGACCTCTACCTCATAAAACCATTTGTTTTTTAATAGAGACACGCCTGCCGTGGAAATCGAACCAAAGTTACTTAACCCCTCAATTTCTCCAGAATGGTCAATATCAACACGTCCACAAATTGGCACGACACATGATTGATCTAGCATAACGGCATCGCTATCATCATTGTCGCGCTTTCGCTCAATTAGTAACGATGTGGTATAGAAACCCGCAGCAACATCCACACACGGCTGAAAATTTTTCTCTGGGCGAATTTTGAGTGGAACAGGAAGCAACGCGTCAGCGCTGCCCCGGTTCCCAAGCTGTCCTTTATTGTTTCGTCCAAAAACAAAGACTTGACCTTGTTCCGAAAGCAGCACGGAATGGTAACACCCGCATGTTGCTCGCGCCATCCGAGTGTCGGCAGACATGACCACGGGGCTTGGTACATTTTGGTGTACCTTGCTTCCGATTCCCAGCTGCCCATAGTCGTTACGACCAAATGAGAAAGTTCGACCGCCGGTTGTGACAATAACCGAGTGATAGTATCCACATGCAACAAATGAAATCAATTCGTTTGCAATCGAAACGGCGGTGGGTATTTTGACTTGACGATTGTGAGCTAAGCCCAGTTGTCCGTAATCGTTTTTGCCACAGGACAGTAGCTCCCCCGTTGTTGTGCAAATAAGTGTATGGTACAATCCGCAAGCTACCATGGATATTTGGATGCCTTCGAGGCTCTTGACGAGTTGTGGCGTTGACTGATGTTGTGTGTGATCCAGTCCAAGTTGTCCACAATCATTCATACCAAATGTATAAAGCTCCCCAGAATCCGTGATGACAGCACTGTGGTGGTAGCTCACCGAGGCGTAACCAAGTTTTTTGTCCTTTAGTGACTCAATTAGCTTTGGAACGCAGATCTTGGTAGCCAAGTTTTCGTGTCCCAACTGTCCCCGATCATTGTAGCCCCACGAGTAGGCATGTCCGGAGTCTGTCAGTGCAATTAGATGCTCACAACCATTGCTCGCCGCAAGAAATTTCACTCGTTGTGAGCGCAAAGCCTGCACGGGGCGAATCATCATCACTCGTTCATCAAAATGCCCCTGACCACATTGACCGCTCTTATTTAATCCACAGCTTAGCACAATACCATCGTTTGTGAGAACCGCCAGTGTCTCGTTGCCACTAACTACCTGGCGAATATTGTCCCATCCACAAAGTGCAACGTTGGTGAGTTGATGTCGCTCAACGTCGTCTCCAGTACCAAGTTCTCCGTACGAGTTTTGTCCACAACTATAGAGCTCCCTCGAAGCCTCACATGTTCCATACATTGGTTGCTCTTTGAGTGCAGCGAGTTTTGCTATGGAGATGTCCATATTTACTGAGGTTGCAGGTGGTTGCTTCAGAAGCCACTCGACCACAAAAAGGATAGTCGCAAGTGATCCGCGCGCTAGTCCCACCTCAGCCAACGTTTCAATTGTTAGCGCTCCAATACGTTTTTCATGTATGGATGCTTCATCCGTTACAGGATACGCAAGGTCACTTAAGCATTCACTCAGTTGATTGAACGCCGAAGATGCCGACGGTGCAAGGTACATACTCTCTGAGTAAGCTGTAGGCTTTAATGGTTTCAGATTTTCCTTGACCATCTGCAATGCTTGTTCATATCGATCCGGATTACTAATGCGGGTGGCCTTCAGCAGCATCACTACAAGGTCCCAGCCTATCGTCAGGCAGTTTTGCGTTGGTAGTGGCAGCGGTGGCGGCGTCACTTTGCGCAAAGACATCGTGTAAGCTCTTGTAGCCAAGACTTGTTGCTCATACCGATATTTCTCGCTTAATAGAAGTTGATATAACGTTTGCAAGTTCTTTACATAACTTGCGACACGGGCATCAAACATTCCAGGCATCACGTCTCGAATGGTGTCTGGTCTTGAAGGATCCTGTTCCTCTTTAGTAGGCAAGCCTGCCAGCTGCGAGATTTGATGGAACAGCTCGTCCACCGAGTCCGCAGGACTCACGAGCTTCTTTATTACCTCTTCTCGACTGCGTTTCGGCACTCGCCCTGCTACGTCTCTCTCTACAGTTCAGCATCATCAGTATAACATCAACATCGTGCTTTCGTCAAAAGAATCTGTGTAACATTTTACCTTTTGGTAGATAGCGCAATGAGGTGCCAAATTCTCTAATTTTGTCTCTTGCGTCTAGTGAATCTTGAGCGGCATTCGGTGCCACCGCTCCGACGGAGTCGCCAGCCTCGCAGTAGGGTGCTCGCAATGGTCGCAGCTGCGCGTTCTCGCCTGGCGGATGCACCACCGTAGCCGGTAGCGAGACTTGCTGCCCCATATCCTATCCGCATTTAACGCGTATAACTTACTGTTTCTGCTTGATCAGTGCGGGTACTGCCTCTTGAAAGGCGGGTGTTTCACGACTCTTGGCATGAAAAAGATATCTTGTGTGGTATACACAACTGAAAGAACGGTTAACTTAAGTTACCGGTACGGTAATATTCGATATAGATGTACAGTATTAGGAATATTTGCATCTTTGTTGAAAAAAGCGCCGCTGAGAAATGCAGTGGATCGTCTGCACGTTATGACGGACATGAAGTTTGATCTGATTGAACTTACCCTCACTCGCATCCAAAGGTGCGGTGACGCAACCAAAATTTTGTTAAGCGCGAGACATTTTCTAGCTGCCTCGTTCCAGTACAATGCAGCCACATCACACCTGATTGATATTCTTGTGGATTCCTTGGCAGAGTCCTTTTTTCCTTCTTTGTTGCTCTAGTGACCGGTGGATTTCCAGCTGGCCAATGTGAGACGTGCTGAAGCAATAAGTCGCCAGTATGAAGACTTACGGAGTCTAGATTGCAGTTTCGACACCCCGAGCCGCTCCAGCAGCCTCTCTGCCACAGCAATCGGATTAACTAAGATCAACAATTTTGTTAGAGGCTGAAAGTAACGATTGTGGAGACAGATTGATGGCTGCACATGTTTTCCTTTTAACTTACAGTTTAATATATGATAGATAAGATGTAACCTTTGCTATCATGTCTGCCTCGTTCTTTTAGCATCGAGACTCGCCATTTGGCCTTTAGACTTCAGAAACGAACATCAAACTAACGCGTAATACGCGCTTGGTAGCATCTGGTATCTACATCTGCTCCCTATTTCAAGTGGAGAACAAAGAAGGGAGAAAAGCAAAGTCATGTCTACGGAAGTGCCAAGCGACTTGTTTGGTAGAGAGTGCTTACTTCAAAAGCCTGAGCACCGAAATCATCCCGTATATCCGCGAAGCCGGGCAATGAAGCCGGTTGCCGCTCCAAATTCCAAACGCAAACCGCTCGCGAAAAGTCGATTAGCGATGTCGGCAACGAGTGATCGCGTCAAGAAGTCAAGACAGCTTCCAGGTGACGAGAGCGTTTTCTACTCGAATATCTGGTCGCCGCCCGAAACTGCACGTAAAGCGTCTGCTACCAAGAAATCAAAGCCACTTGTCGACATTAGCCAGGTCGCACATGTATTAACGACACTGGACTACAAAAGTGGCTATGAAAGTCCGACTAAGGCGGAGTATTTCAATATCTGGGCATCGCAAGAATCGCAGCAGAATGCTAAACATGCTGCAATGTTGAGTAAAACACAGCAGATTGCCAGCAATTTGTCTAAACCTATTTCTGAGCACAGCAGTGAAGAAAGCTTCTCAGTCGTAATGTCTTCCAGTGCTCTGAGCTTGGGCCCTTTACGAATGGATGTCAACATGCTTCGAAGAGAGCTATCTTCGAATGATTTTGCTGGTGTATTGAACTATCCC
>MIQA02009091.1:0-17114 GCA_001887855.2 Sclerospora graminicola | reverse complement strand
GGTTTCCGGGACAAGATTGCGTTCAGCGGCTCAATCGCCACTAGCTTGGCATCCCAGTCCTCGGCCTTGTGTATAGCGGGGATGATGATGGATGCCCGCACCGGATTGGCTGAAATGTCGCCTTTAGCCGGACGCCCGGACCGGTCAATAAGAAGACGCGATCTGGGAGCTGCCGGACGCACCTGCGAGCGGCCGGACGGCACCAAGCCGGGGATCAGGCCGGACGGACGTGATAGAAAGCATGAACAAGTCGAGCTAGCAGGCTAAGCAGACGGGAGGACCGCGGATGTTGGACGGCCGAGTAGCAGACCGGCGGTGGATTGTTTGTAAGGAATGAGTGATGGGAGCCTGAAGAAAGATGATTGTTCTAGTGGATGAAGGAGGCACCCGGATCGGATGAGAAGTCGCCAAGGAATTGCTAGCGCCAGCGGCCGAGGAGCTCGGATGGGTGGCTATCCGGCCGAGCCGGCCGGGTACAATGTACCATTCGGACTGGTACCCGATGGGTTCGGTGTACCGGCCGGGTTGGTACACAATGTCGGAGTTAGCCGGGCTACTTTTGGTAAGGGACATGACTGGACAGCCGTGTTATTTGGGGTAGGTTACACAAAAGGGAGTATTGGATATAGGATAAATCAGTATACGTTTCGCTTTCCTAGACACAAGTCGCTTTCATTGGTTCGCGGCAGAGGGCTAACAAGGTCCCTTCTTGCTGTTATTGGTTTGCCCGGGGAAGGTTAAGTTAACCCACCGGAAGTTCCCTGACCGGGAGTCGCGGCGACTTCGTATACTCACCTCAAGTCGCCCGTGTTTTGAACACGGTATTAAGTATTGGGAAGTGGTGACATTTTGGCCTTCTGTGAAAGGGTGTGGAGTTATATCTACTTTACATACACATTTGGATTCGCCCTTCATTGTTATTGGTTTAGCTGGCCGATTGATTATTCTCGGTCCAGCCGGCACTATACAAACTTCAACTGTCTTATTGGTTTAGCTGGCCGATCGACTATTCTCGGCCCAGCCGGCACTATACAAAGTTCAAGTGTATTACCAGACGAGCTCCCCGGTGACGATTTCCGCCCAGGAGCTACCCCTAGTCCTAACCCTCATCTCCCTATTGGACGGATTTACACTTTTCGCCCTAGGGTCCACCAGGAGAGCTAACCACCCAGTACTGACGGGTACACAAGGTGAGTTTTCAACATGGATCATCCGAGTCGTCACGATCAAGGTGATGGAAGTGACCGATCTAGCCGGGCGGATGCCGGATCGGATCATGACTCGGATGGACGGAGTACCCCCTCCGATAGTCAGTCGTCTGGGCCCCCGTGGGTGTGCGCATCTCAGGAAGATTTTCTGAGAGCGACTACACCACATCTTGGAGGGAGGGGAAATCGGAGGGAGATGGTGGAGTTACTTGCATTCCCCCCAAAGCTGTTACCATACCTAAATACTACGAAGATGAAGTAGTGCCTGGAATCTCAGGACAGTTAGTACGTAACAATGGAGATGTGGGATCCATCCGACCCTACGTCGGCTAAGAATGGGTAGACGCAGAAAGTAGATGACACCGCAGAAAAATTGCTTGAAAAAAGCGCATACTAGCCCGGGTACCAACGATCATATTCTCAAAGCGTCAGCTCATCCTCCTGCATCGGCGGAAGATTTGGCGGAAGCATAAAGAGACCGTTTACCGATGTACTTCAGACTAAGCCACGCCTTCAGACGTGGATCGACTTAATGCAGCAGCTGGTCAATCAAGTTTAGAGTCTTTCCAAAAAACCAGAAATCAAAATCAAGTCAAGGAGATATATGCTGGAAACTGCCGATGTTAACTGGACAAGAGACAAAACGACTCATTGGCCTTATCGATCTAATAGTAGTCACTCACCGGCTACGCAGGAAATTTGCAAGCTGAAGGTAATTGATGCCTGTTGCTTATTGGGGCAAAGTCAACAGCCTTTTTTAACTTTACTCACGAAAGTTATGGGGACCTGTCAAGTGCAAGTGGCGACTCAGCGGCAACATGTCCTGCAGAACTGGATCCACAAGGTTACAAGGACCAAGGACGGAAGTTTAGAACCAGCACCAACAGGATGATACTTATATATTCAATCCGGATTAGTACTCCAAATCGGATAGCCAACGGCTAAGGACTGTGTGCCAAAAAGTCTGACCGGTCAGAGGAGCTAAGAGAGTGGAGTGATGATGAATGGAAAATAGTCCAAGGATTCGGGGAGAATTGATCATCTCGAAACAACTCCCTACATTAAATGGAATAAGGGCAATGGCGGATAGATTACGGCTAATGCTGACAATTCGTCACAGGTCGGAAGTCTGTTTAATCTATGGGTTTATATGGAGAAGCCCCCATAAAAGAAGCCTTTCGGAGTACACGAAGTTTACAGGAAATCATCTTGATGGCCGCCACGGCTAGAGAGAAGGGCTCCCCACATGTTAGCACAAGTCAAGACGATCAGTTACAATGCAGCGAAAAACTGCTGGAATTTTCATTTCTGCACAAGGGACATTGCTGAAAGGTTTGAACAGGTCCAAGTTCTCTATCATAAAAATATTCATGGATTGAAAAATCAACATGCAGATGTACCTACCCTAACAAATCAAACGGTACGGGCACGTTAACGGGAAGCGAGAGGGGACATGCTTGGATGCACGCCGGATTACACGATCATAATCCGAAACGTCACCAGAAACCTAGATATCACGAAATTTTACGCATTCCTAGCGTCAAAAGTCACAATAAGTTTCTAAATTGAAGATTTGGATAAGGCTGGCCCAATGTCGTCCACTTCGCTGGACTGCGAGTTTGTTGTTGAAGCAGATGGTTGCTCAGCGGCGTTACGTAATATCGGGAGAATTGGATGATGTGAACACCCAACCACTAGGAGAAGACGACACTTCATCAGGTGTGGTGAGGCGGGCCATCAAATGCAAGGATGTCCTGTCTCCTAAACGGAACTCTTCGAAAAAAACTGTTTAGCTGTGACGGTGGAGGAGGCGATTAGAAAAGGGGGAGGCTCTTTGGACCTATTTCTGTGGAAACTTCAGACACCAAGGAAGACAAATCCTGGACATTAGAGGAGGCAACTGTAGAAATGGGGCTCCAAAGCGTAGAAACGCCAGCCACGGGTAATTGCAAAGCGTTTAGTGTCGTTCAGGAGCTTTACAATACGATGATGGAGAGACAAAGAATAAAACTGAAGGAGGCGATCACAGTTGAAGAAGGTGCGTAGCAAGAGCTCTTATGGACTTCTCGATAAAAATTACCGGCTGGTATCCTCATACGAACATAAGGATCCTCGGATGAGGTTATAAAAATATCTGCTCAAGAATCAAAGAAGGAGTTCAAGACAGATTTGCAGCAATATAGCGAGAGTACATAGGCTCTTGATCAGCTTGTCTCACCATGTATATAGGGAAGCAATGATACCCTAAGTTTCATTTGCACTATGTAGCAGGAGATATTTTTGTTTTCAGCCACGACCCGATATCCGATCAAAGGGGTGCGATCCACTACGCGCCGGAAACGAAGATAACTCAACGTCGAAAGCTTGCAACATGTGGAGAATATCCAACCTAACTGGCGCACTGTATCTAATCAGTGCTCAAATTAAAGAAGGAAGCAAGAGGTAAAGAAACTAAATTACCAATTGTTCTGCACTTTGAACAGGCGTATGACCATGCGTATAGTCACGGATGGTGTAACATGCAGGCTTACACTAGAGATTTTCCTTCACCCTGTACCGTTCAGGACATAGACCCGTCTGGGGCTATTATCCTCACATGCCCGATGTCGGCATGTGAGATAACCCGTCCAGTAGGGCGCCCACCCCTACTGGTGATTTGCGTTTTTTTGCATCAACAGAGGGTTGCCCCTGTTGATGTTGCCGACGAGCAAACTGTCCAGTCCGCTGACTAAGTGGAGCCGGCCGTGGTGCCATACATTCATGGGCTTAATGTCCCATCTTCGCTCATCTATTGCTGCGAAAAAACTTCTTGTTTTTTGGTTGTCTTGGTGTCGAGGCAACTGCAACCGTTAGGTCCATCGGTTCTGGACTTCATCCGCCCGCGCTCTGGCGCGGGTTTTGGTGTCGTGAAACGAAGTTTGAACTTCGTCTGTTTAAAGAGTGATTAACATGCTGCACCGGCGGCATGTTAAAGACTAAAGGGTGTTGAGCCCTTCGACTAAATTCAGCATGCTTCCGCTGATCGCATGCTAAATTCTTCTCGGATGCTTTGGTCTATAGCATCCCTCAGAGTCTTTGGTGGGTTCCAGTAAAGACTCTGCTTGATGGGACCGTCATTCAGTCCCTTCATACAGCCAGTGACCTGTATGGAAGGGGCATCGGCTCGTACACAATATTTGATAACAAATATTGTATCTTCTGAGCGTAAGCTTGTAAACTAAGCTTGCCCTGCTTGAGTTTCATGAACTCTTCTCGGCAAGTAAGCTCCATTTCTGGAGCTTCGAAGTTGAGCTTCAGCTCAATTTTCAATTTTTGATAAGTCAGGAACGCAGATCAATCAGTGGATCTGTGGCTCGTTGCCCATGCCCTGGCACGACCGCTCAGGCATGTGGCGGCAAAATAAGCTTGTGAACGTGGGTCACAAATCTTTTGCGCAGAAATGGTATCTTCCACCTCCGTGAACCAACTTCGAAGGGGTTCACTCCCTTCGCCGGTAAAGGGCGGTATCCGCGCCTTTACTACTTCAACGCTCGCTGTGGGCGTTGTTCGTGGCGACCGCGACATTATTGTCGAGGAACGCACCTGGGGGTCTATGTAAACATTTTTGAAACGATTTACTTTTTCCAACGCTTCCTTCGAGGTTTAACCACGGAGGACGGTGACGATGTTGGTCCCCATGGTCTGCATCATCTCCACAACAGTATCAACACTACGTTGGGGAAAGTGAGGGAAAGCCTACCTCACTAAGATTTGCACGAGCTGACGCTTGCGTTCACGATCGATGACCGTCGACATATCGGTCACTAATTGCTACCAGGTGTAACAGGTTAGCTGTTACCGGCTTACACTGTATCGATTGCAATTGAGGCAGCGTGCAATTGGTTAGGAACCAATGTAATTTGTTCCTTAATACTTTAACTAGTATTAAGCTTTTAGATGGACTATTTAATTGGTTATATAGTCCCTCGGATATATATGTAAATATATATCCAAGACGCGTGGCTGCAAGACGGTAATTTTAAGAATGAATATATTATGAGTGGTTTAGAGCTTACCACTATAATTAAATCTAAACTAATCATTTAAAATATAAAACTGATCTAATAATACTCTTTTTATTAGATCTCTTCTTAGATTCGATATTTAAATCTGAATCGATTTCTAGGGTGGATTATAATTAACTTATAATCCAATACTTTAATTTCATACAGCATGTAGGAAAATAAACTGTGATATTTACATTAAAATATCACTTATATAATGGTCCCCCAGACACTAGGTAACTTAGACCCCTACCAATGGGGCAGCACACCAGTTGATAGCGAAGCAGTTTGGAAAGTGGAATGATGAAGAAGGGACTTCAACGAATCACTACTCCAGTATATGGAAATCGCCAGGTGTACTGTGTGGTTCAAGGTTATGTGAGCTTTTCGCTAGCAGGACAGACAGATGTATTAACGGAAGCAGCGAACTTAATGAAACAAAAATGTGTGGCACGAGCAAGGATGGACTTCTCGTTGCAATTTCCGGCTGGAATAAGAAAACAAACGTTGACATCATTGAGCAGATATTTACAATAAAATATCGGCTAAACAATCGGAAATAGCCTTAAAGTGTACATGACGGAATTTGGGACCAGTCATTCAGAGGTGGATCTAATGGTGGATTCGAAGGTACATGGAGAAATTATACCCTCACAATGTTATAGCAAGATATTTTGTGATAAGTCCAGACATGACAACAGGAATAATAGGTGTTTTTGTGGCAAAGCAGATTCAAAAAGCGCAGATTTAAGTGACCCACATCCCAACGCTGATTGGTGGTTGCGAGGACACCCATCATGGATGGGCAGGATACGACGGTTGATAGGTGAGCCATGCCGATCAAATTTTGGATGGTACGTGCAATAACGGGTTAAGCAAAAATTTGGGGAACGTATGGAGGTTGCCGTTAGCACGCCTTATCATGAGTGGAGTGGCTAAGTATCACAACTGTAAATGTATGTTCGGATATCAGATCGGGTCGACTTAAAAGTCGGGTCGGTCGAGATATAAATGGAGTATATTTACGGTTGGTTCGACACATGGAACGTGATGGATTTATATGGTCCGGGTGATATCGAGGTAAAACATCGGTGATCCAAATAGTATGATGTTTGTGGGGTATGGTTGATCGATTGAATTTGCTGGTCCAGTCTCCAGATATGGTGTTCTAAGAGTCGAGGTATATAGCACTTATTGGTCTGGGGACGTACCAAAGTAAGTCGAAGACGGCTTCGAAGGTCAGCACAAATCAGCTTCGATCGGCGTCTAGAAGTCAACCCAAGTCGGTCTCAAGGAGCAGACCACGGGCCGACCCCGCGAGGTAGAGTATATGTCAGCTGAAGAAGTCGGTTTCAGATCCGCCAGAGAAGCCGATCCAGAGTCGACCCCAAGTCAGCCCGAGTCGGTCTCAATCGGCCTCGAGAAACCAATTACAAGGAGTTTAAGCAAGGTCGGTTCTGTGCGGTCCCCAGAAGTCGGTTTTAGAACCAACCCCAGAGCCGTAATTGGAGGACCAGCTCGGATCGGCTGAAGATAGGTTGAAGGAGCGCACTGACCAGGTCAGATCAGGTGGAAGATCAGCTGAAGATCGGCAGAAGGTGGTATCGACCAAACCATGCAATAGGAAGATCAAGATCAAAGTATTTGAGGTTGGTGTATGCATTAGATATTGCATTTGAATAAATGAATTGGATTTACAATCTAAGAAAAGAGTTACTTCGCCACGTATCGGTAGTCATTGGAAGCACAGGGTTAACAAGGCCCGTAGATCAACTAAATTCCCCGTTAAGACGCATAGACATATTTTGGCTCACCGGAAGTCCCCCGGCGGGATTGTTTAGGTTTAACAACCCCCATTCTCACACGCCGTGCCTTGAACACGTTATATCAATTGGAAATGTTTTTGTGGGGGTAACTTTGTGGATTTACTGTGAAAGATCGTGATTATATCGTGGTTTTCGTGGTTATTGCATTTCTCTCGTTTATTGGCTGGTTCGGTCGGTTGAAGATTCCCAACCCGACCTTTACGATACTTTTACGCAATACCACCCCTAATCTGTTCCCCGGCGAAGCTTTCCACCGGAGAACAACCCCGTCTCGAAGATGTTACTGCCCCCGACCGGACTAGAAAAACTTTTCATCATACAGAGTCCACCAAAATGGGTGAAACCACCGAGTACCAATGGGTGCACAAGGTATGATGAAATTAAATTTGGATTGTGTTGAGCTTGATGACCGGCCGGAAGACCGGAACGATCGGGCTAGTCATTCTAGTGATAACGTATCCGATCCTGAAGATGATCAGGATCAACGGAGTCGCGGATAATTGATTGTCCGGGCCAGTGAGAATTCGAGCTTCACCCAAGACTTCCGTCTTGGATAAGGAAATCGGCTCCACCCACCTCACTATTCACTATGCACCGGAGACGAGATCACATCTCGGCAAGAAATTTGCTGCCTGTGGACAATATCCTCTGTCTCTGGGTACATGTACACAAAATGAATTGAATTGAAAGCAAAACAGAAGGTGAAGAAAGCAAATTACTGATTGAGATTTACTTTGAAAATGCCCATTACCAACAATATATATATGGATGGAGAGTCTTGAGTAACGAAAGAAAGATTGGCCAACAAGACCAGGATGAACTTACGAATGATAGGGAAATAATAGTCTTCAAGAGGAGGACATAGGACATACGCGTAATTAAAGGCAGTGGTTCAGACCCACAATGGCATAAGTTGCCCAAGCTCTGATAGATACTAGTGGTTTCAATGACACCGGAGGGTCACAAATGAAAATCATGGAGTCTTATCATGGGGAAGATTTGAATAGGAAGCAATTATTACAATTGAAAGAGTTTCATCTGAACTTCCACGTTACACCAGCTGTGATATTTCTCACATAAGTTGGGTAGCAAATATGGGTGGAGACAGTGCTCGGAAATTACAGCATTTACTATCAACAACAGTTGCACAATTGCAGGAACAAGAACAACTTCAAGTAATAGGGCAGATATTACTGACACACAAGTGAGACAGTTATTGAGTCAACAGTTTCATGTGGAGCAAAGTATTTTTTCAGCTTGGCACAATCTACGGTTACGATTGGACGGAATTAGGTACACATGGGATGAGCACCTTAGAGAGTAATGAATTGGATTATAGTCCGTCGTATCAATTACTAGACTCTCAACCGGATCAGTAGGGACAGGACCGGCGAGACGGACTAACGGTAATTCGGAGAGGATGGGAAGAGCTCTTTACCACTGCTATATACAACATATAATTTAGATAGAGTACGGGAGGAACCTCATTCAGAACCAGTAAATGAGTATAACCTTAAAAAGATATACAACGTGAGTTGTATGACGAATTTGCTCGTTTAAACCATGATGAAGCATCTATAGATCCGTACTATACAATGTGAGGCTCGACACAGTGTATAGTACAGTATTAATACAAAGTTGCCGTAAAAGTCGGGTTAGGTTGGACACACGGATCAAATAGGACACGACAATCTGTATTGTTGAGATTCCACCTTCACATCAAAGGAGAGGTATGCTTATAACTATATATAGGCCGGAGGTTATGATTATCCCACAACCCTTTAAAACACAAAAACATAAAAAAATTAAAAAACGGTCCCACTTGATCCGACTTTTACGGTAATACACCGGTCATCTGATTTTGCGAAGCTAATTGCTGCCGTATTCATGATGATAAACCATGAGAATGGATAAGAGCGAAGCACATCCAACGACAAAAAGAAGATGAAGAAAGCGCTCTCTGTGCATACGAAAGAACTACCACCTTTCGTCTTTTCTTATACATTTGCTAATAATCGCAGCCAAAGACGCAAGTGATAGAATCGAATTTGTTATTGTTAATTTTTTCTTCATTATCAACACTAGAAGATCCCAACAGTGAGGACATGTATTTTAGCGGAGGTCGTTCAGTTGTTGTAAAAATGTGAATTGAAATTAGTTATTAGTACAAATTCGCATGTGTCATTGCTTTATACTTTGCGTCATCATCTTAATGTTTGTGTTTCGTCCTTCGTTTACATTTTAGAATTTAATTGTTGTTTTAACGTAGTAAACATTTTGAAAATACACGTGATTATCCTATCATCTTACCTCTTGTCAATACTCTACTTAAAGAAAAACAATTTAGGTTGTCCTGGGCTAGGATAGGTTGACGCTCCAACCCTTACAATCGATACCTGTCTATCTAGCACGAAAAGAAAAAATATACGTTAAATACGTATAAAATACAATGTATTTTAAATGTAGTATAGTCACGCCTCTTAAAAGTAGGTGGAACAACCTATCTACCAATTTTAATGAAAAATAGGTATTCTGGCAAACCCATATTAGGTAGTCGTCGAACATTGTATGAGGATCAGGTAGAAAGCAAATTAGGCATTCTGGCAACATACTAATTTCAAGAGAATTAATACGACAGGATCAGTATACTACTTGTTCTTCATACTAGCCCGAATCGTAGTGAATATTTGCATCCTCTTCCAAGCCAAGCTTCACCAACTTAGTAGCTAATTTTCTATTAATTTTTTATTTTGTTCTGCAGAAAACTCATTTGGAAAGAGTATATATAATTGAGAAACTGGACAACTTGACGCATTGCCAAAAGGGCAACAATCACCTGGTCATACAAATAAAACGGTGGCAATGGATAAAGTATCTTCTCCACGCCAAATCTAGAAGGTCGTCAACCATGATACAGTGCGTTTCTACAAGCGCTTTCATCACGTAACTGCGGACGCTGACAAACTTGTTGCGTGAGTTTCTCAAGTAGAAAGAAAATGAAAAAAGCCAAGAAAGTATCAAATATCAAGGAAGTAAAGGCAAGTGGCAGTAAGGAGAAGTTATTAGGGGCACTGACGGCCAAGAAAGAGAAGAGTAAGCCCTATGATAAGGAGCAGGATGACAAGAAAATGCTTGTTGATGCTGGTTCTATTGCTACGGTGGCAAGTAGTATCAAGGAGAACACCATGAAGGCGAAAAAGAAGGAGGGGTCAGATGGAAAGCAAAAGACATCATCTAAAGAAATAAAAGCTGATGAGCAAAGGACGGCAACGGGAGACGTCAAATATCTTGAGAAGAACGAAGAAGGCAAGGTCGAGGCCGAGTATAAGAAAGAAGCAACATTGGAGGAGGCAATGAAGAAAGTATAGGTTGACGTGGGTCAACCTACGGAGGAGGTTAAGATTAAAGAGGTCAAGGTGGAAACAAAGAAGACAGAGACAAAGATCGAGGAAACGAATGAAGAGGTGAAGCTAATGAACGCGAAGCAAGAGTTACGGCTGAGGAGACTAAGATTGTGGAGACGGAGCAGAAGAAGGTGAAAAATGTTGAGCTTTCGGCCGAGGTTGAGAATTATACAGTTAGAAAATTCAAGACGGCGGTCGTCACATCCTTGACAACCACCCACGACCACAACAACAACTACGAACGATCAACGGTTGTAGAGACAAATGTGACAAGTCACATTTATGATCAAGAGCAACTCGGACGACTCCCACTCGTTTAAAGCGGAAATGTCGGAGAAAAAGCGTCGGTAGTGACGCTTTCTACTGCGTCCAACGAATCAGTGGAAGATGGAGAATCGAAACCGAAGAAGAAAAAAAAGTAAAAGCGAAAAGTCTGTCTCTCAGCTTCATCGGCATCAATGGATAGCGATGGCATTAAATCGCCAGATGGCGTAGTTGACGTAAGTCGCGTCTCGGATCCTTACTATTCGTAGAAGAAGTATCGCAGCCAACGCCGTAAGGAAAGAAGGAAGAAAGATCGATCTTCTGCAGACGTAGTGGTGCAGGCCTTCAGTCGATGCGTGAAAGAATACAGAGAGAGGTTGTTGTCATCTTTACTATTTGTGCTTGAACTACTTGCCAAAAAAAATGAGCACGTGGTAAAAAAAAACTCAGAAAAAAAAAGAATACGCTCCTATTTCCGTCGTGAAACGATGCAGACCTCACTAAAAGAAATATACACAACAGCGCATGGAAATACATTCCAGTCAGCTTACATCTTAGCCTTGCCCATGGTCTCAATGTGCTAATGTATTCTCCAGAGACGATTTTTTCTCGGTCTTTGAAGACCAGAATTGAAGTCTTATATACTTTAAAAGCGCCTTCACTACTATCGGGGAGCCGTGGGTGGTATACATTAGCCTCTTTACCAGTACTCAAGCAGCCATTAATTTTCATCACGATGTCGTAATTCAACATTATCGACTTACAAGATCGCAAATGTCCTTGTCAAATTAGAAATTAGGTATTCTGTAGTTTTTCTCGACACACTACCTACTTTAAGATGCCTGGGTATAATACGCACTATATTATACATACGTTGGTACGGATCTAGTGTAGTAGTAAATATAGTCTAATTTGTCGGTTACGCATTAGCTACTATGTACATATTCAACCTGGTTGGCAATATAGGCTCAGTGTAGTACGGTCGTCCGTCAGAACTGGGAGGGATGACCTATCTTGGGCTAGAGCTGGATCAGGTGCTGGTTGGGTGTTAACTAGGCACTGAATACTTTCTTGAAGTCGGATCCTGTCTTTTCTTGTAGCTAATTGACCTCGTTTATATGAGGCTACTGCTTCTAATTGTGCATAATATTGGTTTCATATGTGATCGATATGCTCCCGACGCGATTGCTTATTATCGTAAAAAACTGCCTGATTTCTTAATTGCCACATCCATGCCGTCGCAATCCCGCATAATACCCACCAGATCCGTTGAATTGAACCATAAAATCGAATCCATTCAGCGCGTACTGTTTTATCATTGCCTCATCTACTATCCGTCTTAAAGGCGGCGCTTTACGCCGAACAAAGCATCTTGATAAGCGTCTACGACTTCATCTGAGACCCATATTCCGGACCAATGTCGCAGTAGTTTCTTTCAGAAGTCTGTCGCACGAATACACTTTCAGAAAATATTGATGCGCGTCAGTCCCATGGGTGCAACAGTCTTCATCCGGTGGACAGGAATCGGTAATCATGGTGCGACTAAAAAACGTATTAAGCTGGCATGTGGCGATGCGGGATAACATCCATACATATTTAGTAAGCATGTGCCCATGCTTCCTGAGTTCTTTCGGTTTTTGATCTTGAACTAACCCCCACCATCTGTCCTGCTTTTCGACGGTTGCTCCACCTGTTTCAACATGGAAAATAAGGATTGAGCAATCTGTTGATGATACTGATACATTTTCCGAAACAGTTTCCGGATAGACCCCGTAATCGATCCTAACCGTGCCAAAGCAGTTACTGTCCATTCGATTCCGTGCAACACCAGGTGGGGTGCAAAAACAATGTGTTTCCGTAATGGCCTCCTTCCAATGGCATTTCTCCATACAGTTCTTGTCAATCACTTACCAACACACCCCTGAGGCGTGCTGTAGTTCGATGGCTGACTGTGAAATCCCCGGCCGAAAACCATCCATTAATCCAGGTGAACGAAGGCGCCATTCAAAGTCCATTAGTTTGGTTAGACCTCTGCATATCTCTATGGGACAATGAACCCCTATTATATCGCCCACTGGTACTCGTGGTGAAGCTAGAACGATCGTTCCAATCCACCTTGCCATTTTAGCCCCGGTGTGGCACGTCTCCCAGTCAGCTGATAATAACGGTCATTGGTTAGTGGTTATTTTTGCTTGAGCAATACTTGATTCAGGAATCCGATCATATTTGTGTAAGGATAGCATCCCTGATCTTATCTCACGGATCCAAGCGTTGTGAGCCCATGAGTATGTTCCCCAAAAGGGGAGTAAGTGCTTGGGAAGTAGATCGTGATATGGACATTGTTTAGATCTACCCGAACTCGAATCTCGTCCCCTGGTCGCATTCCATGTGAGGGTCGTTCTGTAGTTGCAGCAATATCCCGTAAAATATGTGGTAAATATCGTTGTCTGTACATCATTAAGTCCTTGGTCGTAGATTTGTCCGGACTGAGCCATAAAATATACCTCCTTTGATAGTCCCATATGTTCGAAGTGTTTCACTCGTGTAAGGGGCGATAATGCTTGATCCCCTCTCATACTTTCACCTAATTTTCTACATGCTAGCCAGGCTGATCGATATTTATCATGTGGACCAATTAGCCAAATGTAGCATCCTTAAGTCATTGAATTTTCGGCGCTAATGGTATAGACAAAAGTCCCATATCACCAGCCTCCTTTGGGGTGAAAATTACAGAGGTGAGATTTTGTGTCTGGGTAAACGGCCCGCCATGGTCCTCGACCAAATACACCGCCTCTGTAGGTGCGTTTATTGATCCAATATCTCTGGGGGTGGGGTAAACACTCGCGCTGTAAACAGGAATAACAATAGCGCTAAATAACAGTACACGTTGACCAATAGAAGTACCACATTATGTTGCTGTGACTAGACACCACTCGATGGTACGTTATCTTAGCGCCCAGTTCTGGTTAGTTATATCTCCAAATCCAACATGATATCTTGGTTACCGTACTAGTTCCCCGCCTGCCACAACTAGAATACCATTCCACATCCGTGGAGGTTTCGTCGCATTGAGGAACAGAAACTTGCTCTTCACTGACTGAACTTTTAATCCGGCTAGTCGCCCGAACTGTTTAACAATATTCATAGCTGATGAGATTTGGTTAGCCTCTCTTAAGGTAATCGTTGAGTCATCGGAGAAACGATGTGCCGGTTCAGAAAATGTAGTTGCGTGGATACTGGAAATAGATGAATCCTGCAAAAGCGCCAGAACTAACGGTTCAACAGCAATAATAAACAGTAACGGGGCGAATGGGCATCCTTGCCGAATCCCAGACACCACCTGCATCGGAGAAGAATATTCCTTGTTGACGAAAAATTCAGCTGCGGTACCTTCGTGAAGCCGCCGAACGAGGTCTACAAACCGAGGACTAAAACCAAAACTTAGTAGAACCTTGTATAGATTACAACGGTCCAGAGTATCATTTGCCTTGGCGAAATCGAGGAAAGGGGGACCGGCACTATGATTCGGAGTAGTCTTTGGTTCGCCTTCGACTTTGGATAACGTTGCCATCATCATCGCAACTGCGTTATCCATTCGTCGTCCAGAGACAAAGCCTTGTTGCGTATCTACACAGAGAGAGACAAAGCCATGTTGCGTATCTCCTATGATTGGCTTAAAATGGTCTGGAGAGGCGGATAGCTAATATCTTGGCAAAGATCTTATAACTTGTCTGGAGGAGCGAAATCGGTCTGTAGTCCAATGCATCCGATGAATCCCCTTTTTTTCGTAACGGGATAACCATTGCCTTCAGAAATGATGCCGGGGGATCCGCTCCCAGCATAATTGCGTTAAAAAAATCTTGTAATGGTTCTATTAGTTGCTCGTGATGGTCCTTGTAGAAATAATTGCCTAGTCCATCCTGTCCCACTGCATTCCTTCTGTCTAGATGTTTAATAGCAAGAATAAGTCCATCTTCCTCGATAGGCTCTAGCAGTGCCTGAATTGCGTCGTCTGTTACTCGTCTGTGTGAAGAAATTTTCGCAAAGCGGTAGGGCCGATGTGTCGGCTGTCCAGTGCCACTTACCCATTATCTGCTCCAAGTTAGCATAAATTTGTCTGGGATGGATTCATGCCCGGTAAAGATGACACCGTTGCCTGACGTGGTCTCTGTTACTGTTTGATCCCTCTCCAATATGGTCGTTCGCTTAAATAACTTCCGCAAATAAGTATCCCCGCGATGTAATTATCTTCCTTTCCTGCCAAGCTATCTAACGTCTGCGCTGTTGCCTACACTAACTGATTCCTTGTATGTATGTTATCGTTTATAGCTTGGTGAAGTTGTCGCACTTTACGCTTCCTTCACCGTGCTGCTCTCCGGGCCAGCTTGAATAAGATGTTATGACACGCGGCCCCCCACTGATCCCACTGCTCCACTACTTTTATCTTTTCTAGACTTACCTGTTAGTTAGAAGTTAGAACCGCTTGGATAATTTCTGAGGTCGAACCGTAGAAATGATATTGAGGAAGATAACGTGAGTTGGCGTAGTGCACATAATTTCCAATTCGATTCCAGGGATCAATCAGTATACAGTTTCCTTTCTAGTACATAATTTGGAGCGCTATGAGCGCTATTGGTTGGGACAACCTCTTGTAGAACTATTCCCGGGAAAGGTTACGTTTGGCTTACCGGAACTTTCCCGACGGGAAATACCTATTTTTGGTATACTCACTCACACTGTAATGGGCATTACATAAGTGATATTTAATTTGAAATATCACAGTTCTATTTCAGACTTACTGTCTGAAATGCAAATATTAGATTATAAGCTGTTATAATCCACCCTGAGAACAGATTCTGATATAATTATCGAAGCTAACAAGAGATCTAATAATAAGAGTAGTATTAGACCAGTTTTAGATTACATGTTACTATGATTAGTCTAGGTATAATTATACTAGTTAGCTCTTAACCACTCATAAATATATTCACTTTTAAACTAAACTTCTTTTAGACACGTGGCTTAGATATATATTTATATATATCTAAGGGATTCATTATTTAATCAAATAGTCTCCACTAAAGTTTATCTTGCTTAAACTATACAGAACCAAATTACATTTGGTTCTAGTCAATTGCACGCTTCCTCACTTGCAATTAAACAATTTGTGCGTGTAACAGCTAGCCTGTTAGACTTGGTAGCACTTAGTTGTCCGTCTTAACGACCACTGTTCACACGTTCCGCTAGTTAACTAGCGAAACAAGGTTTAAGAGCCGCCCGAGTGACTGCTCGCGCAAGATTTAGTGAGGAAAAATTTCCCTCAATGGACACAAAGTAGTGTGGACACCGTGGTGGAGATGATGCGGACCGTACGGCCCGAGATCATCACCATCCTCCGAGGTAAAACCCCGAAGGAAGCTTTAGAAACGGTTAGCCGTTTCAAGAGGATGTTTATAGATCCTCAGGTGCATTCCGTAATATGTTACGGTCGCCACTAACAACCCCCACAGCGAGTGTGAGCGTTGACGTAGTAAAGGCGCGGATTCCTCCTTTTACTGGCAAAGGGGGTGGACCCCTTCCTAGCTGTTTCGCAGAGGTAGAAGATGCCATCTCTGCGCAAAAGATTTTGGACCCACGTTCACAAGCATTTTTCGCCACCACATGCCTGTGCGGTCGCGCCAGAGTATGGGCGATGCGCCGCAGGTCCACTGATGGATCTGCGTTCCCGACGTAGTGAAGATTTCATGAAACTTAAGCAGGGCAAGCTTTGTTTACAAGCTTACGCTCAGAAGATACAATATTTGTTATCAAATATTGTGTACGAGCCGATGCCCCTTCCATACAGGTCACTGGCTGTATGAAGGGACTGAATGACGGTCCCATCAAGCAGAGTCTTTACTGGAACCCACCAAAGATTCTGAGGGATGCTATAGACCAAAGCATCCGAGAAGAATTTAGCATGCGATCAGCGGAAGCATGCTGGATTTAGTCGAAGGGCTCAACACCCTTTAGTCTTTAACATGCCGCCGGTGCATCATGTTAATCACTCTTCAAACAGACGAAGTTCAAACTTCGTTCCACGACACCAAAATCCGCGCCAGAGCACGGGCGGAGGTCCAGAACCGATGGACCTATCAATAGCAGTTGCCTCAACCCCGAGGCAACCGAAGAATATGAAATTTCGTCGCTGCAATTGATGCGCGAAGATGGGTCATTATGTCCACGAGTGTTTGGCGCCGCGGCCGGCTCCACTTAGTCAGCGGACTGGACAGTCCGCTCGTCGTCGACATCAACAGGGGAAACCCTCTGTTAATGAAAAAAAAACGCAAATCACCAGTAGGGGCGGGGCGCCCTACTGGACGGGTTATC
>MIQA02009085.1:0-12383 GCA_001887855.2 Sclerospora graminicola | reverse complement strand
GGGACGGCGGACTGGTTGTCTAGGTCACAGAAAACATCAAATAGTTACTTGGTAAATATTTCTCAATATACGTTGCATCGTTAACTTTAACTTTGTTTTATTTCGTCCAAATACCACCGACCTAGCTTCAACTACGGCACCATGAACAGGGATTTTGAGCACACAGAAATGCGCTTAAGTGTTGAAAAGATATCCACAACGGGGTGTACAACTATAGCTTTTCTATTATCGTGGTTGTTTGTCTTGGGTTTTGAGACTAAAAATAGCTCATTCTACTAAAAGAAATAACAGCCATCTTCTTCAGTATTTTTTGGCACATCTCATGCCAACATACTGCATGTCTCTTTTTTATGGCAATGATAGGAAGAGCCAACATCGAAGAATCCAAAAGCAACGTCGCTATGGACGCTTGGCTGCCACAAGCCAGTTATCATTATGGTAACTTTTCTGACATCTCTAGCTAAAATTTCGAAAGAACTAAAGGATAGATAGGCCACGCTTTCACGGTTTGAATTCATACTGAAAATAAAATCAAGTGAGCTTTTACCCTTTTGTTCTACATGAGATTTCAGTTCCTAATGAGCTCACCTTATGACACTTGTGTTATTATTTAACAGATGTGCCGTCCCAGCCAAACTCCCCGACCGACCTCGGTTGGTGCAATGGTTAAGGCCCTGCCCGGGAAAGGGAGATTGCGGGTTCGAGTCCCACCGTGGACAAAAATCCAAAGTCGAACCAACTTGGTTGGGATGTAGGTATTATGAAACGTCAACCCAGCCAAATCCCCCGCCTGGTGATGTCTTTCACGTAATTCACCCAGACAAAAGCACAGGCTTCCAACTGTAACTGAGCCGCCGCGAAGCAACGCAGATATTACATAATGATATAAGTGTAACAACATTGAGAGTAGTGGTTTTTCGCTGACGGCAAAGCCTCCGAGATTAACTAAGAGTCTTTTGAATTGTCCGGACAAGTAGCTAAATGGACGAGCTATAGGTGATTACTAGTGGCCCTATTATGTGATCATTTGGATTTACAAACTTGGTTTTCGTCTTCGGTGGATAATATGCCAGATATGAAGTGTCTTGATGTTGATTTTCGGATTAACTGAGAGTCCCTTTCAACTAGTAGCGAAATGGGTGAGCTAAATGGCAATGGCTAGTTGCTTTTTAAGCAAGGATGCATGATGGATCTAACCAATGACAGTCCTTATTATACACTGCAGCTCACAATTCCTGAAACAAAAGGAAAATTGAGATTTCTCAGCCGCTACTTGGCCGATTTAGCTACTGTTTGCAAATGTTGTACAGAAAGTAGAGAGAAAGACGACGTATGTGTTAATAATCGTGATATCGACAAGGTTCGACGCGCTTATATACAAGGGCCTGTTTGGTCTCTGAACTCATAACAGATGAAACAAAAGCAATACATTTTTAAAGTCAAATGATGAATGTAATACTTTTTAGAGTGATGGTCACTAGTTATTAATTGAAATTAAATATGCAATTTGCCGTGGTGTCGTCGTGTCCCGAGGAGCGCGGGTGCATTCGTGGCCTATTTTAGACTGGGGGTTCTGTCCACCGTCTCGCGCGTGATGCGCACTCCTCCCCCCCGCCCCTAGGTTGGCGACGGACACTCACTCTTCGGGATCTGCGCCGGCTTGTGAGTGTTTGTACATACATGCTGTAACAGGTGCGTACATATTTTCGTTTATTTGTCTTTCTGAAATTGAAAATCGACTCATGAAATATGTTTTATTTTTTACAGCATCGATTTACCACGTACGACAGCGTAAGAATCGCGTTATCCCTCGTCATCTAAATGGACGAATTTGGTTATACGATCGAGTAGGATGCATATATTTCCTGAAACACAGTACATTTATCAATTGTTCTAGATTAAATTGACTAATTTAAAATGTATAGCTTGGAATAGGTGCAGCATTTAACGCTCCAAGGACTTCATGCAAGGACGGTGCCTCCAGGTCATGGTGAGTACCGAAAAGAAAATTGTATACTAAAATTCAGTTAGTAAATAGTGACCATCACTCTAAAAAGTATTACATTCATTGTTTGACTTTAAAAATGTATTGCTTTTGTTTCATCAGTTATGAGCCGGAGCCCAAACAGGTATTTGTATGTAAGCGCGTCGAAAGATGTCGAAATTACGATTATTAACACATACCTCATCTTTCTCTCTACGTTCTGTACACCATATCCAAACAGTAGCTAAATCGGTCTAGTAGCGGCCGAGAAATCTCAGTTTTCCTTTTGTTTCAGGAATTATGAGCCGCAGTGTACTTTGGCTCGTGAGAATCACGGATATTCTACAAAGTTATTGGGACTTTTATTGCGAGCATAATTCTGTCAGCAAATCATTGTTTGGTTTATCATAACATTCGAATTTTACAACAATTAAGCGTTGGAAGCATTTGGCAGCATGATGTAACTTTAACTCCACAGCTAAATCTGTCGCGGGCAGTGGCAAATTTACACCAGAATTACTCACCTCAGAGCTATATAGAAATCTAGGTAAATTGGGTAAAAGACGAGAAGTGTTGACATTTTTGACTTTCGAAATATCAAGTTTGGCGATTTTCGTTAATTTTGGTCAATATGAATTTGGGTCACGACCTATTTTTGTACGACGGACCATTAAAAACTGTCGATTATCAGAATAGCTTTTGACACATCGCAAAAAGGTAAGTTACGAAACTCTCCATTTGCGTACTTCTAGCTAGGTATATGCATGATTAGGAATAACACTTCTTAATATACATTTACTTTTACACTAGTTCCTGTGGAAGCTTGTTTGATTAAGTGTCTACTAGCGGCTATTGTAGACTCGAGTTCCTGAGTATCATATCGCATTGTGACTATGTAGACTAAGGATAACAAGTTATGAGCCCAAAGGGTCCATATGACGCAAGACAAGCTCATCTGGAAGAAAACAAGCAAACAGGTTTGAAGAAGGAAGGCGAAACATTGCTCGAGTTGATGAAAAGGCTCGCGGAAAGAATAGATCGACTGGAAGAATCTCGACATAACGTGGATATGGAGAAATGTGGATTTAGCAATTCGATGCGACTGGGAACGAAGATGCGTATGACCTCTTTCAAAAATACGCCAGAGAATAAACCTTACGCGGCAGAACATTTCAAAGGACCGACAAAAAAACTTGGAGGATACCAACACATGAAGTTTCCTGCTCAAATGTTCCTGACATGAAATTTACCGCTCAAACCGTTCAACCATTGTTTAAGACGCCGTCTGCAAAGGACTGCACGCTATCCATCAAGGATTAGGTAAGTCACAATTGCAGAATCGGCGTGCAGTTTTCTATGGACGGAAGATGTGAAAGTTGACCTACTGGGTCATTATCTCAGTGGAACTGCCCAGAGATATTATAATCGGCAGGCCGATGCTTGGTGGAATGAAATACCGGCGCTATGTCGCGTTATGAACAAGATGTTGACCGCGTTTCACACAAGTATAACGCCTGCACAGTCGATGAAACCGTTTATAAGCAGGAAACATCCAAAACGGAATTGGAACGAACATTACTTGTATTTGGTTGCGATTTCTGAGCGGTTGGGGGTAGCGAGCCTTTGGTAGTAGATAATATCGTACACTACGCTTCAGCGGAACTAAAACCTATTCTGATGGCAAAGTATAACCACACCAGGACAGATTATCTGCGTCAAGCCGAGGATTTATGTCAATTTGCGCAAGCTGAGGAAAGTGACTCAAAACAAGGAAGAAACTTCGGAAATGCGACTGTTAATTACGTTGGAAACAAGTCTAAGGGATAGAAATGTCACGCATGCGGCGGAGTCGGGCACGTTCGGGCGAAATGTCTGAAAAAGAAAGTGGATTTTACGTTGGCGATTACGAACGAAAATTCAAGGTTTGACAGAAACAAGTGGATCTTGGACAGCGGTGCGAGTATGCACATCGTGAATGGCAAAACATATCTTCGGGAAGCAGAAGACGTGAACGGAAAATGCTTTCAAGCGGACGGACAATCTTTGGAAATCGCTCAAAAAGGATGGATTAAGATCCAAGTAAACGTGGGAGGCGATGAACGATTAAGCTGGAAAATGTCTTCTACGTGGAAAATCTAGCAAGAAACGTATGGTTTGCTTGTGAAAAAAGGATGTGAATGACGTATATTAACGGAAGACGAGTTATGAAACATCGAGAAAGCAAGCAAGCAGTTTTCGACATCGAAAAAGCAAGCAATGTGTTCACAGTAGATGTCGAAGAGGAAAAAGACCATTTTGAAAGTGAAGAACCAGTTCTTGCTGTTCTTGAAAAAATGAAAGAAAAGTCGACAGCAGAAGCGACGTACAAGAAGGATTGTTTATGCATTTTCATACAAGGCTCGGTCATTTGAACTACAACGCCATCGAACGGATGGCTAAGGACCCGAGCTTTGGAATCTCGCTCACAGACCACAAAATGATGAACTGTCTTACGTATGTACAAGGGAAAAAATCGAAAAATTCAAGACCGAAAAAGGACAGTGGAGAAAATTCGTCTACGGATCGCATTGGGAGAGAGATTTGTACCGATTTAAAGGGACCGATCACCCCAAGGATCGATTTGGAGACAGTTACATAATAAATTTTGTGAACTTTAAATCGAATTACGTGCGGGTTTACTTAGCAAGGACAAAAAATGCTGCAGCAAAAATGTTTGAACATTTTCTGGCATTTTTGGAGCGGTAGTTCAACTGCAAGGTATATGTTCTAAGAACCGATGGAGGCGGCGAATATCGAAACCTAGATGTTTTTGCGGCAATACTGGGGTAATGCGACAAATTAGTGAAGCCAACAATGAGTCAAGCAACGGAAAAGTGGAGCGCATGCACCGGACCATAGTGAATATGGCTCGGTGTATGATATTTTCGTGCGGGGTTAGCCTGATTTTTTGGGCCGACGCAGTGCAATACGCGCTTACATCATCAACCGGAGCCCCACAAATGGAAACACGAAGAAAATGTCGCCACTGGAGGTATTAACCGGAAAGAAGCCCAACCTGGGAGAATTCGTCACTTTCGGTTCGCCATGATCGGTTTCAGAAACCCGGGCGAGAATGCCCTTGCACACAGGTTGCAAATTGGTTTGATCGTTGGTTTTAAAAGCGAAGAATTCAGTGGCTACATTTTTTTAAGGACGAGAGAAAAGTTGTGGTTTCACAGCATATAAAAAGCAGTGAAACTCTGGACGCAACGCAGAGCAAGCTGGTCAAGAAATCTCTATTGGAAAATGAAGCGTCAGCGGGAGAAGAGGGAGCAAAGACCACAACGGAACCAAAGCAGACGAAGAAAAAGAAAAAGTTTGACAGCGAGAACGTCACGGTACGCGAAGTACAACGAAAACCGGAAACAAGAAGGGAAATTCGAACGAAGAAGTAATGAAGAGAGACAACGAAGAAATTGGGACGATAACCTTCATCTCTGAAATACATCCAACATCTTTCAATCAGGCGATGAAAAGTCAAAATTGCGAGAAGTGGAAGACAACAATCGACGAAGAAATCACGGCTTCGAAAGAAATGAAGTGTGGAATGTGATTAAACGCACGGAAAAAATGTAGGCCCCTCACACCATGTGGGTATTCAAAGCAAAATTGGACGAAAACGGAGGAATCGAGCGGTACAAGGCCAGACTCGTTGCTTGGGATAACGAACAAAGATTAGGCTTGGATTACACTTTGGCATTCACAGCTGTAATCGAGATGGGAACAGTGAAGTTGATTTTGGCACTAGCAAGCAAGTGGGGCATATGTGCAAGGCACTGAGATATCCCGAGCGCATGTGTGAAGGCTCTAGAAGAAGACCATGACATATACTTGTACGTCTCACAAGGAATGAATCTGAAGAAGATCGAAAATGAAGAAGTGAAGATTACGGACCTGGTTTTGAAATTGAACAAGACCCTGTATGGTTTGAAACGCAGGACGGTTGTAGAACAAGCTACTTCACGCAAAATTAAAATTCGCACAATGTTCCACGGATCTATGTCTCTATTTTAAGGTTTCAAAAGGAGAAACGACAATTGTGGACGTGTATGTCGACGACCTCCTAGTGACAGTCACGAGTGACAAGCTAGTTGAACAATTCTTCGACGACATGAGGGTCCTTGAAATAAAGAACCTCAGGAAAGTAACGATGTTCCTAGGGATGAAGGTGGTCCACGGAAGGATGCAGGATATGTTATCGATCAAGAAATAATGATTGACAACATTTTGCGAGACTTTGACTTGGCAGAAGCAAACCCAGTAAAGATACGATTTGATGGCGAGTACGAAGATTTGAACCTGAATGAAGAGAATTATTGAGCACAAAAGGAATTTCTGGAATAGTTACGATTAAAGATTTTCAATCGCTTGTTGGAAGCGATTGCAATATTTGTCAGGTGCCAGGCTTCGAATCTTTGCTCCAAATAGACGCAGAAGGATTTCGTCTTCACGAATGTCTCTACATTACGAAGCCATACATGGCTGAAGTATGAAATGACCCAGGAAAAGGGGAAATTTGCTCGTCCATACAAAAATACAATGCGTTGATTGGTGCAGACTCTTGTGGGTTCCGATACAGAGATCTGCTTGGGAGGTGTGATTGTAAATTATTCGAGCAGGGTTCTGCAAACAAGGATTTTTCCTAATTTCTTTTTTTGAGTTTAAATTGGTCTTTTTGGAAATCGAAACTAGGACATGCGTATATTAATACTTAAAGAGACCGTCACATGACAGCGACCGGGGATATTGGATACCGCAAAAATTCACGAGGCCATGCGACAAGCAATAATACAGAGAGATAACTGGATGTTCGGCCACATGAGTATTTGCTATACTGTTTAGACAGCGCTGTTGACCCCACCGTGAGTGACGCTTACAAATGTTACGTTTTTTTTGCTGAATCGTGTAGCCAAAGTGAAGGATAAAAGGTGCCATGTACTGAAGTGCTGTCGTTCACTGTGAAAAGACTTCCAGAAATTCAGAAGTATATCCAAACGTATGTAGACGGAGGTTTCAGTAATCGTGGCAAGAACTTTATCTTTGACCAGAGGTAAGTCGAATGATTTTAAGGTGCTCGAATTTAAAATGATTTGAGTTTGATCTTCGTCGTGGTGCTACGTTGTAGAGTATATATAAAATCAGCACATAATATTGAAAGATTTAGCAAGTACAGTCAGGGGACATTTGCCTTACTACAAGTTTAGTAGACCCTTGATGTCGTCAACGAGTACTTCCTCCGGGGAAAAATAAACGCACGATCGGAATATACAGGTGTCCAAAATAAACGTAGCAAATCTAAATTGATTGTATCGGATTATCATCTTATACAAATATTCACTATAGGGGTTCACAATCAGAAGAGAACGGGTGAACTATTGAAAACGGCACATAAAAAATTAGAAATTATAAAAAATAAAAAGAAACAATTCAATAGAGTACCTTGGTCGGACATCTTCTTAGCTTATATGTCTTGATGTAGTAATCCACTTGTCTCGTAGTATTGCTAAACGACAGCAAATGCATCCAAACAACGAAAAATGAACATCCATCACATTCGCGCGCTTCCAGTGTTGAAAACTGGGATATTTACCGCCCGAACAACAGCATTAAGCTCGGACCACTCTATGCTGCGAAACGCTTGATCTGGAACTATTGAGGAGTAGAAACTTCGTCTTCTAACAGCACTTTTGCTGATACAATTATTGGCATGTTTTTAGTACGTCGTGGTTGCCATCTTGGACCAGGGCGGGAGTTTTCTTGTCGACCGCCCCTCGCTGTGTCCATTCATTCCGACATAGCGTCGGTCCTAGGATGAGAATCAATGAGAAAAATATATTAGCAGAGAGGTGATCTAGTGCTTTCTTTTTATCCAATCCGTGTTCTCTAAAACGTAATTTTGAACCAAGTACGATGGTTTTTGGTATATGTTGCGTTTATTTTGCCCCGGAGGAAGTATGATTTGTGACATGCGCATCATCACGATGTAATGTGGATAATTTTGAAGCTTTTGTGTTTGAAAAATGTGTTGACTTTCATGGTTGTGGTACTACGTTGTAAAGAGTTAACAAAAGCTGCACTTAATAAATGCAGCCGGGGCCAGGTGCATAACGACAGATTTAGTAGAAGAAAGGTGTGTACTTTATATTGTGAGCTAGTACTGATTGTGACTTGAGATTGCACTGTATACATCGCCACCCAGCAGTACAGTACATACGCCAAATTGATTAGGCAGCATCCATGTCTTAACATGATTTTTGTGGAGATATTGAAGTACAGGAACAGTAGCAAAAATAAAGCCACAACATCTGCAATTGTCAAACGAAGTCAAAGGTACTTACCGTATACATAAATGCAAAAAAGTAAACTAGAGCATTCCACGCATTGCTTTAGTCCGAGGTTTGAGTTTTAAAGGAAGTGGCAAGAGAGATCAACTCATAAGAACTGCTTCGCCTGCAACTAACTGCCCCTCCAATGCGGAATTGCTCAAGAGGAATCTGTGAGGGCCCTTGATTCGCTTGATATCCCTTCAACACGATGTGTACCGGGACCAAAGCAGAAAAAAATCGATCAAATTCCAATATTTGTTTTCCGGATCGACGTTTCTCCACGCTTCCTTAAATATCGAGCGCCTTGTGGTCTCCAGTATTTGTTGAAACGCGCGGTCCGACTCGGCACGGTGAATAAAATGCCGATATTCAGCCTATATGGTTGTTGTAACTTCCTCACCATATGCTGTTATCAACTTCTATTCGTGCTATATTACGAGATTGCGAAGCGATGTAAACTTTAATCCACACAGATCCATCGGAAAAATGATAGGAGTCGGTGCGTCGTCGGAATTAATGTCAATTTTGAGCTTAGAAACGCCGTCGATAAAGTCCCTAAAAGCTTCCATAATGCCATATACAAGTTAATCTTGGATAAAAGGTGAGAGCTCTGGATACAGGTCCATAGATACAAATAACGCCACTGGAATAAAATTGGTCACCTTGGCCTTGCTTATGGTCGATTCTTTATCATGCGCTCCGCCTTGGAAACTGCTCTTGGAATTTAGTTAAAAGTCTGACGAGTGCTTTATATTGGTTATTTTAGTGGCGGTGTTGAATTGCATCTCGTTGAAACACTCTTTTGATACCCTTCGATAGCTCAGCCACGACGAACAAACACAGCCAACAAGAAGTGCTCACAATCTATGATGAATAGACTCCCATCTCATTGTAGCATAGGTTGGGCAAGCGCCAAAAAATGTGGTACGGTATCACATTTTCGTGTGAACGTAATCTCACTTTTTAAGGGTAGAACGAAATTCAACTAGCTCATCGAAGGCATCCAATACCTTATATTCAGCTGGTGACTGTAGCACCAGTTGATTGAGGTGGTTTTTTCACCAATATCCTCGCACGATGAATGAATCCTAGTAGAGGAACCTTGACGACAGCCTAGCATTGTCGCTAAGGTCAGCATAATTTAATCCCATGTGAGATAGATCTTTCATAGGAATACCAAGAACATGATAATTAATTATGCACCTGGCCGACAACTCTAAAAGACATACAAAAAACGAGATAACCTTCCGAGTCGTGCGTCGCTCCATCCGCCATAATCGAGAATGTCCATGTCTTGGTAATGATTGTGCGTAATGCAGATAACTAGATGTTGAATGCAGCGACCAATAGTCTTCTCACTGGACCTTTCAAACTTCATGTTGCCAATAGCCTCCCCAAAAATCACTGAAAGACAACTCACTGCTAGGAAGTTGGAGGTTGCATACGATTGTCTCAACCTGCTGCAATCATAAACGATCCATCTTCTGTCTCGACAAAGTCGTTGGAGACACGAACGGTATCAATCGAATCATCTGGAATAATGAAAGAGTCGCCATGCTTAGTGTCGCTACTTAGTATCCTGCGAATGACCGAGATGATGCCGCTTGGCACATTGACATGAATACTTGGCCCGCACGAGAGAAATGACTGGACAATTAACCTTATAAATTTTGAAAAATCCACGAAGCTGATCTGAATCTGCTTGAATGTCATTTAGTTGCGTGTATTCCCTCCACCTGTTTGGATGTTGTTTCTCCATGTGATCCCTGATATTATCGGTGCGGTAGGACGAAAACATCTTCGTGTTCCTCGATTTTGCGCGCTTCTTGCTCGAGAGAAGCATAGCAAAGGCGAACCCTTCTTCATTGGCTTTGCGACCGAACACTCGGTAAAACTGACAAGAAGCTTGAATCACTTGATTGTCATTCCCTCGAAGAGATTTTGGCCCAAAGGCGAGCCCACACTTGTCCAGCCACTTGTATCGCTCGTTATGTGCGGTAAGTTTCGTCTGACAAAGCGCCGAATTGATATCACGAGAAGCGTTTCGTTTCGAGATGAAGACACTGATTGATTGTCAAATTCTCGAGAAATCTTTTTGGATGATGAAGCTGCTAGCTTTTCAATGCGTCTTGATCTGGACGACTGTCTCGTCATCTCCGAAGATGAATTCTAAAAGTGATGTCCAGCGGGATGGTCTCTTTATGCGTTTCTGGGATGAATTGCAGTATCTTTAGGCTGTGTTCGGCAAAAAGCTATTTTCAAATTCTATTTACCTCGAAATCGGGTCTCAAAAGGATCTGCTATTTTGCTCGAAATGGGGTTTCGCTTGTTCGACGAAGCCGATATGTCACAATATCGTATCGAAATGTGATATTCATAGACTATCGCAGTAGGGAATATATAGAGTATAACAGTAAACTTTTCTAATACCGTATACTAGTACCATGTTACATTGTGCTTGCTATTGAAGTAAAGGCAACACAAGGACGCTGGGCGATTAAGTAAAAACTCGAGCTATACAGACAGTTGTTTTGTTAAAATGAGCGTGGTGATCACAAACCCACAATTTTGTAAGGCCTACATACAGTACATGTATAAAATACTTTTGCTCACTCTGTAGGATTAATTAGCAAAATTTGTATAGTCACTAAAAATATGCAGTGTCAAGCCAACATCGACATTGCGTTCTAAAATCGCCGAATTCGGCGATTTTCAAATAGCATTTCTGGACCCAAATATCGCGTGCCGAACAGGCCTTATTCGACCTAAAATGCTGTTTTGAACTAGGACTTTTTAATTTTCTATATTAGGATATTTGGCATCCTAGTTTGCAGAAGCCTGCTGATTACTGCTAACATCAAATAATAATAATAATAAAAGGTAGTCTATTTAGTCTTAACTATTAGCTACTATAAACGTGCCACTAACTTCGGCTCAGGAAGACCAATCGGTCAGTTGGGTGGGGTTACTATTTGCCGTGACACTGTAGCGCTGGAAGTATAGTGTAGAAGCACTGCAGACAAAGTTGAAACCTGATCCCATCCTCCCATTACTGGATTGTTTTGCTCTCATATTCAGCGACAGCAAACAATTGACTTTTACAATGAGCCCAGATGTAGTCGACGTGTTGATACAATCGTAACTCTTCATTCTGGATTGTCGAACCTGTCCATATTTGGATAAGTCTCCTCCAAAATAACTGTGCCTTCTTGCAACTCCACATGATGTATTCCACGCCCGTCCTGTTACTGTTACAAGTCTCATCTAATAAACATAGGTGAGTAACCGCCTTTGTCGAAAAGAAAGTGTTTAGTTGTAATGTAGCCATATGATATATAACCCACACTTGGTAATCTGACAGAATGTATCCATGCTGCTAGACCTGTTTAGGGGATTTATCTTGTATTCGATACCACCACTGATCCTGAGCTGGTTTACGTTCCCATTTTTCCAACATAGGCGATAGAGCTTTGGTCATTGCGTGAAAACACAGTTGTTAACTGTGTTTTCGCAATGAAGCTGGTATTCTCCAAATAGAACGTAATTCCGCGTCCAAATTCCATGGGAAGCCATGCAACTCCGGATGCGGCCGGCACCCAACGACTTTGTTTTGCTCCGATATCCAGTCGACTACCACTGAATCTGCTAACGATCATATTTCCAGAATATTCCGTCATCCGTCTTCCGAATTCTCGTGGTGTGAGATGTAACCCTGTGTCTGCCCTCGACAAGTCCTTGTTTCAGCTTATACCAGTCAAATTCAGTTAAGCTCGAGGGGAAATGGAAAAGAGTGATAGGTGGAGGCCGCCCTAGATGGTGTCCAACTGCGATACGAGGTGAAGCAAATATGATAGCGCACAACCACCTTCTCAATTTTGCGAACGTATGTGATAGTTTGTCAGTTTGTCGAACCTGCCAAGTGTAAACAATGTTAGAATTTCGTCGTATTCTCAAAGCAGCAATGGGTACTCCCACAATCCTATCAAATTTCCTAGTTGTCAGAGTTCTCATACGCTCGTCTCTTATCCACGGGT
>MIQA02009084.1:0-12057 GCA_001887855.2 Sclerospora graminicola | reverse complement strand
TATCCATACCGCGACAAACCTATCCGGGGTAGAAATAAAATTGTGAAATGGTATATCAGTGGTGGAAAAGATTTCTGTGACCTGTTGCTCCCTTTCCCAGACCGCCGTTCTGTGAAATAGCCATCTAATATCTTGAACTGATCTAGCAACAAAGTACCTCGTCTCAATAACGTCTTTGGTGGATATTTTCCCTAGCGGTATTGATGATTTGTTGTCTGGAGCGTGCGTTGTCATAGAGTTGTCGTTGTATCCGCTGTGCTTTCCTCCTGCGTCGCTTCGCCACCTTGCGACACAATTGAAATATACCGTCTTGACAGGCTGAGATCCATTGATCCCATTACATAGGTTAGTCAACGCTGGTGGGATTCGTGAACGAAAGAATTGTTGTACATTTTGGTGTGTCGACCCATGGAATGGGTAACGTGGTGTGTGGTGTTGTCTGAACTTTAATTTTCTATTCTCGTCTGGTAGCCGTAGTGTGATAACCACCTGTTCGTGTCCTGAATAGACTGCCCCCTCCCACTTCCAACAATTGAAACCATTACGTAATAGAGTCCGTAAGAAATATAACAAAGTTCGATTCGACTGGCCTGCTCGCCCCGTAATTAGGTGAAATAGCCGACCGGATCCACCGTTGACTCGTAAAAAATTGATTCCATAAGCATTTGTACATCTATCATACCCGCGTTTCTAATAAGTGATGATATTACCTCACTTTCCGAAGTGTCCGTTCGTGTACCGCCATATCGGTCTAATATCGGTGATTTGATGCAGTAAAAATCACCGGTCGAATGATTTTTAAAAGATCTAAAAAAGAATTGTTCCCGTAAACACGGATCTCCGGAAGGTTCGTAAACAGTGATCAGTAAAAGTGCGTCCACTAAACTGCAATAAAACGTTCAGTCCAGGTCTCATGTCTCCAAATCATTACTTGTTCTTCTAACGCCGGTGTAGTAGTATTGCTACACCACCTATTATTTTTGGATACACTCCAGAATGATAATTTTAAGTTAGAATCGTACCGCCCCCATAAACGATCCCATCGCCGTTTTAAATCCTCAGCATCCTCATGAGATGTTACGTGGGTTTCCTGTAGAAGAATAAATTGGGGTTAGTGTGCTGATACAGAAGTTCGCTAAGTCGTCATCCAAGCACTGATGTCCGCCTTTTTGAATCCTCGGACGTTCTGTCTTCGTACAATTAACAATTCTGTTTTCTTGATTGGTCCCTGAGGAGTTCCCGGAGAGTGGTACTCGATGTCATTGTTTAGTCGTCTAAGTACATACGAATCATACGTCGAAAAATTGAAATAATGGTGCCCCGTCTTCGCTGATTCTTCTCGATCAGGAACTCGTGGGTTGCCCTTCGTAACGAATTGACCGTATTCGGTCCTCCATGTCTACTATTGGATAATCGGCTTGATCAGGGATAGGGACGTAAATAGTTGTAATAAACTGAGTGACATATGCCCAAGCATCCGATTGACCATCAACAATCCCTTGAACTTTTGTCGCATATGTAGTTACTGCTGCCTGTGTCCGGAAATATCGTTGGAGTAACGTCAAAATTGAGACATTGGGGTGATAGTCCTCCCCTAGAATAGAGGCTAACTCTTCAGCATGCAGAAATGCGCATAAAAACATCTTGCCAGTGTAAGAGCAAACGGGGGGGGGGCGCATAATCAAATTAAGGGGCTGTTTCCATATTTGTCACGCTTAAGAACGACCCATTGTTGTAAACTGTCCCGGGCAGCCTGACGCTGAGCTGAGTGTGATAAAGTTAATAGACGTTCCTCCTATTCAATAAACCATTCATGGGGGATTCCTGAGACCTCTCCCTTTTTCCTTGTTCCAGCATCGCAAACCAGCATTGCTCGCGCCACGGTGTTGTAATAAAAATCAATAACTGAGGATCTATACTATTTAGGAGATAATATGCTCCTGGCCACCCCTTCAATAAATGTAGCAGCCGACTTCCTTCTTTGTGAATTGCTTTCGTCCATTTTGAAGCCGATGACGCCACTGACGGAAACGGTATTTTGGTTACCCGTTCCCATTCTCCTCGGTAAGCACCCCATTTTTCGTACCACTGTTCATCCAATTGAGAACAGCTGCTCGAGGTATCTACGATTTCCTCTATATCGTCAATAAGCTCCCTTTGAACTGGCCGTTCTCCGTCGTTATTTTGTTCTACACCATTGGTAGCAGTCGACCGATTCCTCAAACATCGTCGCTGTTGATTTGTGCTAGACTACCGTGTGATGAGTCATACTCAGATGTGGAAGAGTCATCTGCTTACAACAACAGTTGATCTTCTCCTACGATTCGATTTCTCCAGAGTTTGGATTGCCAATGTTCTAATATGAGTTGCGAAATTCGTTATTTCTGCATTACACAATTTCGCGCTTCCACTGGATTTAATTTGAGTCGTGACAGATGGTTCTGTTCAGGCAAAGATAGTCTTCCTACCGTTTGGTGACAAAATACAGAACTTCACACATCCGCTTGTCCCGAGAAAGGATAATCTGCTCAATCTCGACTTTCAAATTGTTGGGCCCTGAAGTCTGTGAAGGAGATCATTAAAATCTCCAGGGTTCCATGGGGATGACAACTATACGTAGTCATCTGACTGTTTGGCAGTGAGTGGGGTGAGATCTGTTTATGTTCGTTCCTGGTTCCAGGTGCCAACTGTACTTCCGTCATAACAACATCTATGTCCGGTTTCGCTTCAATAATATTCCTTGATGATTGTGATGAATCCTGAGTCGGCGTTTTTTATCCTCATAATCATCACTATCTTCCTAGCTGTCACTATTTCCACTGCTACTCATGTCGTGTTCCAACTTTGCCGACTGGTCCAAGTCTTGCACCCTATTGCCATATAGGAAAGCCGAATAGTGCGTCTTATTGAAATCTAGGAGCAGTGGCCAATGGTGTAATAGGTCCGGGTATTGTGATTGTCAGTCTTGTACTCGCCTTACGCAATCCTTGATAGATATGGCTAACACAGTACCGCCTCTTTTGTTTCTGTCGGATTTCCGGGACAAAAGAAAGTACCCCCGGTATTTCGTCGTCTGTTTGTTGCCTAGTGACGTAAACTTCCCTCTGCAATAATGTACTAGCCATCGTATCGTTACTTCCCCATGGATGGGAAGTGGCTGTATTTTCCAATTTAGATCCACTTGACGCAAATTCTGCTAGATACGTCTTAAATTCGTTCATACGCCTTTGCCGAGATTTTCTCGTAGCCCCTGCCGAGGCCTAATAAAGTGTGCTTCCGAATATCATGCGGATGTTTCAGATCAAAAACTATCAGGGCCCGGGCTAAGCAACCCTGCTGCTAAACCTTCAATAATGGATGATGGACAATTATCAAGTTGAGAAGATATTAATGCTTGATTCACCGCGTGTACCTGACAGTTACCGGTAGCCGGTGTGACTACTTCATGGACTACTTGAATAGTCCTAACATCGGACGTTGTTTTGATGGACTCAATATTGTTCCTCCGCTGTTGTTCGTTGAGATAGGTGAACACACCCAGTCTGTCTCTTCACATCTGATGACAAGGTTTTGATGATTTCATTATGCCGTTTCTATTTAATGAGAAGGTACGTGCTCTGCCGCTGTTTAATCGCTGTCCCTGACAACGCTTTGGAATCGTTCATTACGCCCTTCTACTTTATGGTTCCCTTCGTTGATTGATTTTTTAGTATTAGGGATCGACAATCCGTTTTCGACTCGTGGTGCAACTTTTATTAATCTCTCCCGGAGTATGACGTTGGGCCACCGTTGCTCAAACAGCTTCCGAGATGATAATACCTGTACTATCGAATGAGGTGTCCGCCTTGTCAGTGGGCGAATCCTTGGCAACAGACCTGTTAGTCGTTTGTGTAGGAGAATGCTTGAAAATAAACCCTTTGTGGAGCGTGTGACCGTAATACATTTGTCTGTTGGACGTGTGGACTGTAAGGGAACCTTGGTGTTGTGTCGGCCTCTTGGGCCACTTGTTTTGTCTGTTATTTTACCCGATTGGGCCTGACTGGAATATTGGACGTGCTCCAGTTCTTGTTTCTTATTTTTATCGTCGGCTGGTGTCACTTCTACACATTTTTCTTCTGGAACGACATCTGCTTGTTCTAGCGGTTGGTTCTGATGGCGTAAATCCAATTCCACCGCTTCCTTTAGCTTATCCATACTGGCATATGTCGGCTTTGGTAAGGACAAATCGATAAAAGCTTCTTCTGTGATAACAATGCAGTTTTCTTGTTGCAGGGCCGTGAGAGACGCATTACACTTGCGCATCGGGCGACCACACCGTAGACACTGACGTCTACCTCTCATTGTAGGGTGCTCTACCACCACCATCATATTCATTCGAAGTATACCTTGTAACACCGGTGGACATGAGGCCACGTAAAATAATAATTCCTTTTCTGTAGAAGTCTCCGAAAACGGTCCTCCTTTATCTAGGTCCTCCACCTGAAAAATCACTCCAATAATAATCTTATGCAAAATTGCTTTGAACTAAACGAGGTCAATAGACCTAGTAATATTCTTCAAGACGCACTTGTTTTGTTCCCAAGCAGTACCTGTTTGTCATAACTTCTTTTGATGTAATTTTTATGACGTGATCCATACGATGAAAGGGGACTTTGATTCCTTCAAATTTTAAGCAATGTCGGACGCAAAGAAATGAAAATATAACGAATGATTCGCGGCGTTGTAACTAGCTGTTTTTACTTGAGAAATCAACTCTTTGGATCCCGAAACGCGTGCTGTTGCCGCAGTTGCTATGCTTTCTTGGATGTTTTTTGTGTTGAAGATCGAACTCTCTCCTTTGGGATCCAACACCAAGCAGCCCCCCACTTGGGCTCTAATTGGCGGAAGTTGAAGTTGTCAACTGAAGTGTGAGTTGTGTTTCTAATTTTAACACTTCTATTACCCTTTAAAAATAGGTACATTTATAACAAACGCGCTAATGCGGACAGTTGTGAAACCACTTTGGCGGCGCACGATCGCATAGGAACCATGGGTAATAATGCATGATAATATATATTAGTTTTTACTTTTACCTTCATCTGTTCTAGCGCGTTTGTACCTTCTGTTGCTTTGCGGGTTAAATTTGAACAGGTTATGAGCCCAATGTCGCAGAAAGAAGGAACGGATGACGTGTCAGGAAGGCAAGCGTCTACCGGAAATGTCGACTTGGAATCTCGGGACCGATTTTCGGTCAGCGATGAAGAGAAGCAAGACGTGGATGTTCGTGATGAACATCATCAAGCGCAAGAAGAGATGAAGAATTTGATAAAGCTCATGACGAAGATGAACGAAAGGTTGGACAAGTTGGAGTCGCCGAAGGTCGACGCAAATCCACAAAGGATGGATAGTTTCTTTCGAAATGGCAAGAGAAGACGTATGCGTTTGGAGTCTTTGGATGGAGGTCTGGATGGAGGTGGAATACCTCAGCCCGACCAAATCGCCCCAGGTCAAGGACAATATCCGCAAGGATGGAATGCGAATAGCGGAAATTTTGCACCACCAAGACAAATTCCTACTGCGCGGGAAATGAAGCTGCAGATCAAAGCGTTTACAGGGGTCGAAGTGTACAAGGGGCTTGGATCGAACTTTAAGGAATGGGGTTTGCGGTTTATGCGGTAGATAGCCATGGCAGAGAGTGCCAGCGGCTTTCCCTGGAACGAGGGTGTGAAGTGGATGTCTTAGGGCATTACTTGGGCGGAACCGCGGAGAAATATTTCAATGAACAAGTCGGGGCGTGGTGGGATATTAACCCGTCCCTGTGGTATATTTTGGATCAAATTCTCGAGGCATTTAACACTAGCATATCTACAGCGCAAGGAATGAAGCTACTTACCGCCGAGAAGGACCCTAGACGGACGTGGTCTGAACACTTCCTCTACCTGGTCGCAGTAAGCGAGGCGTCAGGATGCAAGGAAGAATTAATCTTGGAAAGTGTGCTGAAATGTTCCGTGCCTGAACTACGTGGAGTACTATCGGCCAGGTACAACCCTTTGCGGATAACACGTACAGTATGCACAGTGGCTGGAGCAAGATACGAATAGTAAAACAACGAGTCGCAACATGGTAAACCAAGTGCAGCACAAGGAGATCAAGAAATGCTTTAAGTGTGAAAAGCCTGGACATATTGCGCGAAATTGCAAGGCGGGAAACAAGGGAAAAGAAGGCAAGGAGCGAGGGATAAAGTTCACGCTGTGAGTTCGAGATCAGGCAAGGGAAGTGGATTCGGAATGGATTCTCGACAGCGGAGCCAGTCGGCACCTGATTCAAGATAAAAGCGTGCTCGAAAGTGTGGAAGATTGCAACCAGGAAAGCGTACTACCGGACCAGAAGATTTTGCGGTTGTCGCTTGAAGGATCTGTGGTCTTAAACGTGAAAGTGAATGGAGTGGCACAGCAAGTACGACTCACCAACGTATATTACAACGAAAATATATCATTTCGTATGGAAAACTGGAAGTAAAGGGTTTTATATTAAGTTATAACAACAGGTCTCTCATAGAAAAGAAGACTGGGGAAATTGTTTTCGACGTGGAGCGTAGACACGATGTACTGGTGGTTGACACTTCAAGAGGCGAAAAGAACCAAGTTGATGACATAATTTTCTCGGTGGTGGAAGAAACACTAAATGATGTCCAAGAAGGGTCCTTGATGCATTTCCACACCCGTCTCGGACACCTGAACTTTGACACGATAGAAAAGTGACAAGAGACCCTAACGCAGGGATTAAACTCACTGACAATGTGAGGCGCAATTGTTTCACCTGTGCTGAAGGTAAACAATCGATGAATGCGCAGCAAAAACGAGACAGTGGACAGAACTCGCCTATCGATCGAATTGGCTGATTAATATGCAGCGACTTGAAGGGACCAATGACACCAAAGGATCGACGCGGAAATAGTTATTTGGTCAATTTCGTGGACCATAAATCTAATTACTGTCGAGTGTTCTCCGCTAAAATCAAACACCAAGTGGCAAAAATGTTCGAGCACTTCCTGGTGTATTTTGAAAAACGGTTTGGATGTCGAATACACCTGCTTCGAACGGACGGCGGTGCAGAGAATAGGAACGTCGACCTATTCTGTAAAAAACCGGCGTGAAACGTCAAGTCAGTGAGGCGGGAAACCAAGCGTCGAATGGAAAGGCCGAGCGGATGCACCGGGCGATCTTAATATGGCAAGATGTATGATATTTGCATGCGGTCTACCCCTGCATTTTTGGGGAGACGCGGTAGAATACTCGGCGTACATCCTGAATCGCAGCCCTACGAGAGCAAACACAAAAATGGCGTCGCCCATGGAAATTATGACGGGCATATCGCAGAATGTTGGGGATATCGTTGCCTTCGGAAGCCCGTGCACGGTTTTTCGTGATCCGAGAAAGAATTCGCTGCAACCAAGAGCAAAAGCAGGGATAATAATTGGAAATCTGACGAAACCAAAGGATACCGCGTGTACCCTTCCGAAGGAAAGACTCGTGATCGTGACGCAGCACGTAAATATCGAAACGCTGAATCCGATCCAAAACGAGCAATTCAGGAGGACGCAAGGGATCCAACAAGAGACAACTAATGAGGCGATCGATTGCGAAGAAAACGGGAAGGAAGCGAGAATCGAAGAAGGCGTGGAAGAACGAAACGCTACGGAATCAGATGGAAGGATGGTGACGAGAAAAAGTTCACAGGATCACGTTAACCTGGTATTTTGCAACGATCCGAAGGGGTACAAAGAGGCGATGAACTGCAAGGAAGCGAAACATTGGATAAAAGCGATGGCAGAAGAGATACAGGCACTTGAGCAAAACGAAACATGGAGAATCGTGAGAAGGGAGCCTGGTGTGAGGCCACTTCACTCAAAATGGGTGTTTAAAACGAAGTTGAATATCGAACGTTATAAAGCCCGGTTGGTTGCCTGCGGAAACGAACAGTTATACGGGACGAACTACTACAAGACATTTTCTGCAGTGATGGACATAACGACAAGCAGAATAATTCTAGCGATGTCGATAATTTGGGAAGTAACTGCTAGGCACGGCGACGTGACGAACGCCTATGTGAAAGCGCCTACGGAAAAGAATATGAACATTTATCTCGAAATACCAGTGGGAATGGAGATTTCGCAAGAAGTTCTTGATCAGAAAGAAGCCAAAGGACAGAAGGAGCTGCTGCTCAAGGTGGAGAAGAGTCTTTACGGGTTGAAGCAGGCGGGACGGCTCTGGAACAAATTATTGCACGAATCCATATCGAAGCATGGATACGCGCAGTGCCTGACGGATTCGTGCCTGTACGTGAAACGAGATGACGAAGGAAATCACTTTGGTGGGAGTATACGTAGATGATTTGCTAATTACGGCAACAAATGACTCTCGAGTGGAAGCATTTTTCGATGAACTTAGTGAACTACAATTGAAAAGTTTAGGCCCGGTCTCGAGGTTCCTCGGTATAAGGGTGGATTGTGACTCGAATGGATGCAAACTGGATCAATAGCAAAATATTGACGTACTGATTGCCAAGATCGGTCTGGAAGACTGCAACTCTGTGCGTGCACCAACTGATGAAACCGAGACACAGGACACGAAGACCAGACATTGTTGCTGAGGTCGGGATCCGAACCGACCAGTGCGAAGTTTCAGTCCCTAGCTGGGAGTTTATTGTGGATTGCGCGATGCACCAGACCGGACATCATGTTCGCGGTGCACCGCATGACCCGTGCCACCCACGCGCCTACTGTGCATCACTGGAAGCTAGCGAAGAGGGTGGTGAAATACCTTAAGGGAAAAGCTAATTAGAAATTCACCATGGAAAAGGACACTGCGGTTGAAAAAGGTTTGTTTTCGCTGACGTGCTACAGCGATGCCGACTACGCAGGGGACAAGGTCGATATTACGGGAGGACCGAAGACTGAATGGAATGATAATCGCTTGGATGTGTAAAAAGCAGGGTGAAATTTCGTTATCGACAATGGAAGCCGAATTCACTGCAAGTTCTATGGTAATTCAAGAGGTTTGGGGAATTAAGGAGCTACTCAAAGAGATAGGGCTAAAGGTGAAGGTGCCCGTGGAATTGTTCATGGATAACCAAGCGGCAATTAAACAATTGCAAAACGAGGAAAGCAGCGCACGAGCAAAGCACATCGACATCCGTTTGAAGTTTGTGAAAAGTTTTCGTGAAAGAGGGCATTATCAAAGCAGGTTATGTCGAGACGAGAAAAATGCAAGCGGATTTTTTAACGAAGGGGTTCAGCGCGGCGAAGCTACTGGAGCTACGAAACATGGTTGGATTGGTTCCATAGGTGGCGGACGCGCACCGAGAAGGAGTGTTGGAAGTTGAAGTTGTTGACTGAAGTGTGAGTTGTGTTTCTAATTTTTACATTTCTATTACACTTTAGAAATAGGTACATTTATAACAAACACGCTAAAGCGGACAGTTGCAAAACTACTCTGGCAGCACACGGTCGCATAGGAACCATGGGTAATAATGCATGATAATATATTTTAGTTTTAGTTTTACTTTTACCTTCATCTGTTCTAGCGCGTTCGTACCTTCTTGTTGCTTTGCGGGTTAAATTTGAACACTAACAGTTTGTACAGTTGTTTCTTCCGATGCCGGTTTGGTACCGGTTCAGACTCAGATTGAATATCTTGTGCCAACTTTTTGCGAGTCCGGCACAAAGTCTCCTTCCCTTAACGATGCTTTTGAAATCCGATTAGGAGGTGGTAGGACCCAATGCTGATTAGCGGGGTCTGGCGGATGCCTGGCCCTGGGTCATCCATCAGTAACGTTCTTGGCTTTAGCGACCTAGTTAGGGGCGTTCTTATAAAAATGTCCCGGGATCCCGGACCAAATAGACGACAACGATTCGCCTAGAAAGCGCGGGTTAGGTCACGTCGGGACGGCATCGGCCCCACCATCTGGCTTGGTCCCACGATTTTTGGGACGTTGGGACTGGGACGGTCGAAGTGCACCACAACAGAAAATACGTCGTTAACATACGTGCACCACGCAAACGATGGACCGATGGTGTTAGCGCTGTTTCGCCTCTGTGGCCACACGAGTTTACGCTAGGTCTTCTATTTTCGCGAATCAGTCGTCGTTGGTCGGTAGGAAGGAACACTGCGTTCATGAATAGTGGAAGAGGAGGAGCAAGTCTTTGTAGCTAATAAAGGTTCGTTTACTTTTCATGAAAGGTCTAGGCGAGTTCGTCGTCATCCATATCATCAGATAACAAGCCGTTGACAATCCCTTGTCGGTGGAAAGAATCAACAGCTCCCGAAAAGTAGAGTACCGGTATGTCAGTTCGAACTTAATTCAGATCAAAATTTGATTCGGGACTTGGGACTGTCCCGGGGTCCCGTCCCGGGACATTTTGTAAGAACGGCCCTTAGCATTTAGTCCAACCCTCGCGTGGTTGAAGTTGTAAATTTCGAACTCATTGCGCAATTCATCCATACTGACTTTAAGAGCCTGACTTCGACAAAGGTCCCGTCGACCGAAACAGTCTTTGCTCCGGTTTCGGAGCAAAGACTGTTTTCTCGAAACCGCGTTTCTTTGCAAATCCAGCGGATTAGCACGGACACTACGATTCAACAATAAAATAAATCTTTGTATTCGTGCGTTCTCTGTACTTTTCGATTTTTTCTGGTTATTTTTATGCGAACCCCCACGCTGTCTCGTCTACTATTTTACTTTTAAATAAATGTTCGAACCATATGTAGATTGACCTTGGTGTGCACTCCAATTTTGACAACTCCTATTCGCTTCACATAAAAGTACCGTGGTTACCGTCAGAAAACAGTGCAACACTACAGGCGTCAAAGACGACAATGCAAAAATAAAATGGTGTTGCACTGGGTTGTGAGAAAACCACGGTATCAGATAGGTAAAGGATTCTAGACAAGACATCTATTTGGTTCAGTATCACCGCATAAAAAATTACGGATTTTTTTCGGCAGAGATTTAGGCAGCAGTGTGGAAAAATCAAGAGGGAGATTGGCTACCGCATGGCTCTGGCAGATACGGATCATCAATATCAATACTGGAGGACAAAATACCTCCTTTAAGCGATCTGGTCAGTTCAAATCAGGGCAGTCGCAGAACATGCATTCGTCAGAGTTTGAGATAGATTTGCTTGGAATGTCTTAGGCCAAATACGGAATGGATCGGCGATCAACGTCTCAGTAGACCACTAAATCAGAGATAGACCAACCACTTTTAAACAGTAGGGTAAAAAAGTTTTTGACAGACTATAGAAAGATACTAGCAACCAACCAGATAGCTTCATTATTGCTGACTTATTTAATCACCTATAAAATAAAGATGGTCTCTACCAACCAAATAGTGGACGTCTGCTTTGCAGTCAGCATTAGTTGCAAAATTACACATTAAATTGATTATGGTCATCATAATCAATTTAATGTGTCATATTGTCGCGAAAGCGACAATATGAGAGCACCGACATACGGTAGCTCCTAAAGATTGCATTGGTTTACAGTATCCGCTCTCACTTCCGCAGTTTGTATAGGCATACCAATTTTTAGAAGGAACAAAAGTGTGAAAGAACCAACGGACAAATATGTATATGTTTCATTTCTGAAGTTAACGTCCAACAGCGGTATTGCCCATTGGTGTTCGGTGTTGATGCGGAAGATAAATGAGACGCACACTGAAGTCAGTTGTCGCATGTGAAAAAATACAGTTATGCTAGGTTAAAATTGGCTAAAATGATTGAGCCGTTTAGGTACTATGAGCAGGTCGTGAGTCTTAAGAAACGATCTATGAGCTCCTCCGCTTTCGTCACCAGCTCGCTTACCGAATAATTTGCTTTTTGACCTTGAATCATAGCTACAGTTTGATTTAGCAAATGTGTGCCAATCAATAAATGAGTGACAAACGGATATGCCATTTTCGGAAATGTATATTTTTAATTGTACCAAGTTTGGAAAGAGCGGATTCCGGAGCCACTTTATATTAAATCCTGATTAAAATACAGCTTCGTTAACTTTAACGCGCTGGTCGTACCAGGAA
>MIQA02009083.1:0-11354 GCA_001887855.2 Sclerospora graminicola | reverse complement strand
AGAACACGCCCTTTTCGTATAGTTTGTCCAGGATTGACATCATTTCCGTTTTTATCAGTGGGGGAATCATCGCCAATGTTCTTTGCGCCTTCGAGCATCTTCAGACGCTTGACCAAACCATCTAGAAGCTGATTATACGCACTTTCAAAACCTCGTGAAGTAATCTTACATTTGTTTAAGCAGTATTTCATAAAGTTGCGCTCGGGCTCATCGAGAAGATCAAACAAAGCCTTGTCAAAGCTTTTATCCTCTTCAATCATTCGCCAGAGATCAACAAATGCATGAGAGACGAGCATAGACTTGATATTAGCTCGAGTCTTATCGTTCCTCGACATGCTTGTAATCCATGGAATTCAACGTGGAATGGACCAGTTTTGCGATATACTTTTGTTTGTTTCGTGATCACTTTACGATCGCTTTGTGATTGCTCCATGATCGCTTTATATCTTGTTGTAAATAAATTAAGTATCAAATATGTCAATCTCGAGCGTCTTGTCGCTGCCAGTGAAATCTCCATGGAATATGCGTTCCCGACGGTCTTTAGGTCTGCTTGGAGGCGTTGCAGCGGGCTTTGCAGGAGACTCGGGCGCTTGGTCGTATGAATCGTCTGGTTCAAAGGATAAGTCAGCAGCATTAGCTCGATTTGCGATTTTGTTGTAGCTCGTGTTAGCGGCCATAGTGCTGTGGAGTAGTTTGGCATGTAGATCATTCTTCTCGCGATTGGTGAGTTTAGCATATGCTGGCGATTGGATCAAATGAGACTCAGCAATGTGCCGGATCATATTCATTGACATTGGCTTTCCATTGTACTTTACAAAGAGCTTCGATAGAACCTGACTAAAGCTATTGCTCGAATTGGTATAATCATACTCGCCTGGCTGTCGATTGAAAATGCGCCATAGTAGCTTACTAGGCTGCTCTCCAAGCGTATTAGTCAAGAAGTCGAGATATGACTTGATCAAGCTCATCGTCGTACTATCTAACTGAATCGTTTGCGGTCCCATTAGTCGAACGTTGTTAAAATCGTTCAAATGTAATGTATTACCTTGAAGATAGTTCGCTCCCTCCTCTGGAGCGAGGAGAACGCTCGGCCATACCAAACGAAGTGGATCATGCACGTTCAACCACAGTGTGATGTAATCAAACACGAGCTTCAAGTACTCATTCTCTTTTAGCTTTGGTCAGCTCGTTAAACTCGGATCGAGATAGAAATACTTTGCCGTACGTTTCGGTGAGCACCTTCTGAGCTTTACCAGGGACGGACATTAGCTCTTCATAGCTGATGTACTTCTTCTCTTCTTCTGGCGTCAGTTCGTTGTCCAGCTTCTCAGCTTTGTTTTGCTTACTCAGTTCCTTTTTTCGGATCGCATTGTCATATCCAAATGCATCGCGGAATCTGTTTTTAACCATTTTGCACATGGCGTTCAGTGTCAGTATGAGACTCTCTTTGCTTGTATAGATGCTCATCAGAAGCGCAATGATGCTCGAGTTCTCAACCTTGAACGTCTTCTGAAAGGAAGCATCGTCGTATTTAGTTGGATAATGAATATTGGAGATAAACTCAATACTCGGAGCCCATTGTTGTTTCGCAACGCCGGCTTTGTAAAGCTTGATCAGTTGTCTGGTGTATAGATTTACTGTAGTGTCGGACAAATTATCACCCATTCTGATATCACGAGTGATAATATTTTTAATTTCATCCAGACTGGGTGTTATAGATTTATTAACCTTCGACATTTTTGTCTCTCGCTCTGTATATAAGGAATCCAGATATTCAATTTAGATGTAACGTTACAAGGAATTTGCTGTCGATTGGAGCCACGCGCAGGCTGTTAAAGTCCTACATGGCAAGCCCGTTCGTTTGAGTCATTCTCAATTGAGCAAAGGCCACTCGCATTATTTCCATCCTGAAAATTACAAAAAACTTGTAAAGGCTTACGAAGCGGGCAAAGGGACGACGTTGCATATGACTCACGGAGAAGTTCTACTGTACGTACTCATCAATCGGGACTTAGTGGCTCTGGCTTCTGGGGAAATCTTTGGAACGGTATTAAGAAAGGCGCTAGCGCTGCGTGGAACTTTCTCAAAACAAATTGGAAGCCAATCACTTCCGGACTTTTGGATGGTATTGCTACCGCGGCCGGACCTGAAGCTGCTCCATTGCGTGGTTTAGTGAAAGATGTGAGCGGTGTAGGAATGGCTCCTCCCATGACTCGTCGTCGCATTAAAGGTGGGAGCTTTCGATTAGGATAACTACTTTAGTTATGTTTGATCTTGATGTATAAATGATAGAAATATAACAATAGTCTTGATCGGTTCAGTTGATAAAATCGTTTGTAGTCAAAGCGACATTTGCTACGTTGGTAGCACGTTTAATCTACTCAAGCATCGTATGAGTGGGCATCGGTCTAATTTCAAGCGATGGGATGAAGGGAAAACAACTAGCGAAATTGCAATCTATCCATACTTCCGAAAGTATGGTCCATATGAATTTAAAATTATATTGATCAAGCAGTATGAGGTTGCGGATAGAGCACAGTTGCTTGCGTACGAAACTTTATGGATCAACAAATTCAAGAGAACTTGTGTGAATAAGATGCCTCCTTTTGTTTAAAAAGGAAAAACAGAGAGAATGCACAAAAAAATACTGGGAAGCCAATAAAGAAGTGCTCAATGAGAAAAACAAGCAATACAACGAGTTCAATAAAGAGAGACTCGTCGAGAAGGTAACTTGTGAATGCGGCGGTCCTTACCAATGCAGAGGTAGAACATATCACTTCAAATCTAAAAAGCATATCAGATGGGCTGAAGCTCAGTAGCAATCAATGTCTAGCAGATTAATTTTTTTTTGTCTTTGCATATGATCAAAAGACAATAACGTCTTTATTCAATGTACTGCGCTAGCTGATTAGACAAAACCGTTCGCGAGATGGTTCGATATCGGAACTTCACGCACTTATCACCAACAAGAATGTTCTTCGATTCAGTGTCTATCCCTTCATTGTTCAACAATCCACTGAATACATTGAGAGACATGATCCGGGACTCTCCGCTGGTTTCAGCCCATCTGCAGTATTTACCATACCACTCAGACGTGGATGCTTCTTTGATTTCGTCATCTTCTTCATCGCTAAGTCTCTCATGCATATTGAGGAGCCACTTCACCACGTTGTTGGTTTGCTTTGTCTTGAGTTCCTTCTTATACTTTGTGAGTGGGAACGCTTGAGGCTTGAATCCAGTCAAATCAACACGCGCGAGGTAGTGAAAAATGTCACGACCCGCATCCAGATTGGCAAGAGTATCGAAATAGTGATCAAAATACTTTTCATCACCGACACGGATTTCACTGGCAACGAGACACATATATCGTCGATCATTGGCCTCAATGATTGACCCAAAGTCATTGTTTGTCAAGATCACATAGTTTGCGTAGTCATTGACTTCAATCGTTTCGAGACCCTTGCGTTCAATCTGCGTATTTCATTTGATTATTCATAGAGCGATTGTTCGAGTCAAAGGCTTCGTCCAGTACAATCGATAGCTTGCTCTGTCGAATACTGTTGAATCGAGCAGTGATACGCTCCATAGATGGACACACAAGACTGCTCTGAGAGCCAATCACAAAACGATGAAAGATATCAAATGCAGAATTCTTGCCACACCCTTGCGTTCCTTTGATGAGAGGAACCATCTTCGTTTTGACATGCGGCTTTTGAATCAGGTGAGCGAAGTACTTCACAAAGAACCGATACACATCATCATTACTATCCGATAGCACATACTTGATATGATCGAGCCACACATCAACTCGCTCTTGATTGATTACATACTCAGAATCATACACATGAGGAAACATGAATACACGAGGGTCGTTCTTGTGGGCGTCAAATGGACCATATGGATGAACATCAGCCGATTTATGATTCACCAGATGCGTGACTGCGTCGAGAATGACACTCATTTTGAGGTGAGCAACTACTGGCTTGAACTTAGGGCTGTATTTGTAAGAAACGGCCATTTTGTAGGTCTGAAAGACTTTTCCAACTGGACTGAACTCAATTGCATCCACTTCTTCCGCCCCGAAACGAAGCTTTGTATTATTCTTTCCATACCACATTGGCAAGCCGTTGTTATCCGTTCGCACAAGGGTTTGTCGAATCAGAAGTGCGAGTTTGGATACATCAATAGTGACATTGCGCAGCGATGATAAATCATACAGATCAACCTTGTTGCACTGGCGAATTAGATCCTTGTCCAGAAGCATCATGTCATCAACAATCTTCTTCAAGATGATCTTCTTGATTTCATTTTCACCAGTGATCTCTTTGGTGAATTCATCAGTCTTAGTCGTGGCTTTCGGCTTGCCACGTAGAGGCGAAGCTAATTTTGTCGACGTTGGAATAAAATCATCCTCGTCATCGGAGTCATATTCATCGTCCGAATTATATAATTTTTTCAATCCTGAATTATATTCCTCCCCATATACCACGCCTTCCGCGATCACCGGTGCGACAATCGACTCATCCAATTCTGGAACTTTGCTTACTTCGACATTCGAGACCTCGACGGGCTCGGTCACCGATGGCGCTGGTGTATCAACAACCTCAGGAACGACTGGGGTACTGACTTGTGGGGACATTTCTTCAACTATATTACTCTCCGCGACAATAATTTCCTGATCTATAATAATTGGATGCTTTCCGCATCGTTCTTTGTTGCGAGCAAGCTTACACTGTTCTCCGTTACTCTTGATGAAATTACACATGTTATATTACTTAGGTTATGTATTTTATATTCTATATATTCCTCGCTTAAGATCATAATTTTTTATGATGTCGTCGTGCGGGAATCCCGCCGCAAGTCACATTATCGGATTATCGTTCGAGTGTATCTGTCGATGTCGATTTCTAGTGAGTCACCATGAGTCACCACTGAGTCACCATGAGTCAGCACTATGGTGTCTCATCAGCGTATTTCATTTTGATGTCTATTCATCCTCTAAGTCATTATAGACGTATCACTACTGTATTTACCTGAGTCACCACTTTTTATCAATACATGTATTCAATATTATATACCTATAAGAAGGTATAGTATGATAGATGACATACATGATATTGTAGTGACTAGAAAGAAGTGGGAGGAAGTTGCAAAAAGTGGTGACTCGGTGACTCATGCTGACTCTTATACCTAGAGTTACTGTAGTCGGCTGTGATCCAGCGGAAGGTGGTGACTCATGGTGACTCATGGTGACTCATTCAATTTTTAATGCCAACAGTGTCTCTTGACCATTTTTTGTGAATACCGGTTTTTATTTTTATTGGTATATACTGGTTCCGCTCGGTTACGTTCAGAAGTGGTTGGTTCGTATTCTAAGGTGATTCTAATTCATTTGATTACTAAACCAGAGTTGTTCATTATTGAGAATATCAGCAGGGTGCTAAAATTGAGGATATTTCACCTCATGCCTCAAACTGGCTGTTTGAGGGCTTCCTGCAACTCTAAAATGAGGCAGTCATTTGCCCATACTTAATCTCATATATTACTAGCAGATGAGCCACGAGACCTCACAGAGAATGGCAAACCAATATGAAATCGAGTCCACGCCAAGCTGTCGGTGTACTAATACTAATTTGACGAAGCAGCAATCTTAATTAGGTCGAAGTATTGCACTGCATTGCCTACAACTAGGGGGAGTGACTAAACATCACGTGGTCCATACCACACTGCACCATGGGATACAAAAAACCGACCTCGGTTGGTGCAGTGGTTAAGGCCCTGCCCCCGGGACCGGGAGATTGCGGGTTCGAGTCCCACTAGGGACAAAAAAACCAAAGTTGAACCAACTTGGTTGGATTCAAAAGTATAATGAGACGCATTAAACCATGGGATACAAAAAGTTTGCGGGATGGATCCAAACACAACCGTTTTGGAGAAAAGATAATGTATGATCTTTAGCGGTATAAACAAAATGAAAATATGGTTGAAGCAAAGGTCGTTTTTACTAGCTTTAAAACCCATTATCTGATTCCCGATGAGAAATTTCTCGAAGCTTGACGGCAGCCGCCGTGAACCGTTTGGTTCACCACCGCTTGTGTGGGGTGTGCTTTTATCGGTGATTTTAGTGTTTAGATAGTTGCTAATGTGCGTCACAAACGGATTGATCACATTGTCAAAGTACTAGTTAATATGTAGGCACAGTCTGCAATGTTAAAGTGTACCATTTGCTTGGTACGGGTTTGCTAAACCTTAGTTGTTGTCTGACACGTTAGAGCAGACGTCCGATACGAGAAGAAGATCTACAGCCTGCGTAGAGATACCTCTCGGATCACTAGGAGTGTCGCGATGTGGGCACGCTTCTATTTTATTGTAAGTTTAAAACTTATCATATTTTGAAGCCACCTAGTTAAATGAGGCGCTCCGGTGAAGCTAATATGAGGCATTTCGTACTTTTTCGTAACACATTGCCTCGTTTTTAGCAGCCTGAATATCAGTATCGAAAAACGCTGTTTGAGTTGATGGTGGTGAGAATGACATCGATTTGAGGAGGGTATCGAATTTGCTGCCTATTCTGTTTCGATGCTTCTCTCAGTCTCGAAAGAAGAAACATGGAGGAGGTGGAGCTGGAGTGCGCGGTGTATGGCGAGGGAACTGTGTTTCCCGTGAAGATCGCGCGCGATGCGAAAGTGAGTGCGCTGCAGGAGAAGATCGCTGGCATCGTGAGCACCGAGCAGCACGTTGTTCCATCAAGACTCGTGACGCTGTACTTGGCGAAGAAGAACGGCGCGTGGCTAAAGGACGACGACAATGTCGAGGAAGTGTTGCAGGGAAAGATCGACACCGCGTATAAGAAGATGCGTCCGTCGTGGAAGCTGAATGAGCCAGAGTACTTTGGGGACTTCCAGCTCGGAGAAGAAACGATTCACGTGCTGGTGGAACTCCCAAAGCGCGAGTATGCTGATCCTCGGTTACTCGAGCTTCAGGAATCTCTCTTGCACCACGTGCTGCTGGATGCTCCAACTTCGACGTCCGCGCGAAGCAATCATTTCAAGGAAAATTTGTGCGCGACGTACGATTGCAACATGGGGAGTGGCAAGTTGCGCTGCATGCTGCTGGACACAGCTCTCCCGTCGGAGTTGGTCATCGCGTCTCATTTGTTTCGCCGAAAGAACGAATTTTTCTCTGAGAAGTTGATGGGAATCTCGGATATCGACGATGTGAGAAACGGTTTGCTGCTTTTCAAGCCTCTGGAGCACGCGTTCGACCATTTCCAGATCAGCTTTATCTACGACCAGAGCAGCAGCGAGTTTCGTTTGAAGATTTTCGATCAATCCGTGCGACCACAGCGATTGTTTGGAAAATTAGACAACACGCAGCGTGCGATACTCCTTCAAGGCCAAGCGTTGCCGAGAAATTGGAGATCGCGAGGTCCTAGACTTGCACCCGGCACAGCGTATGACATCCAGACAACTTTTGGTGATCTTGAAGGTCGGGCACTTCGCTTCAAGTCTATTGAGCGTCCGTACAAGCGTTGTTTGAACATGCAGGCCCGATTAGCCCGAAAGCAAGCAATCGAGAAACAGTGGATCAGGCCAGACGAAGACGACTTTCAAGACTTTTGGTCCGAGGGCATGTCGTTGGCGGAGAAGATGGAGTTTTACTATGCGAACGAAGATTAAACAGTCGCAATGCATGCAGTGCTTTATTTAATCACTTGGATGACATTTGCCGCACTCCTGCCCGTACCCTAGCGGACGGAGTGTATCCTTTATGTCACATCGTCCGCCCTTCCTTCGCATATAAGAGCATCGAGAGTACCCCTAGAATGTATATTTTAGGTCTCATTACGAGATAGGGGGGGTGTACCTAGCAGGGGGAGTGTCTACCAGTCACGCCTGCGGACAAATTGTAGATGGAGCAGAAGGGATGAAAAGTTTCCCGGAACTACCTTATTTAGGTTTGGTGCCCCACAAGTAAGTTAGGTGAAAAGTTATCACTACACCTTTTCTCGGGCAAAACTGGAGGAGGCCCCAATTGGTATGTAGTATACAAGTGCAGCAGTTACTCGGAGAAGGAGGATAAAGAACGGCTCTATGACTACTGGTCCTGGCATGATACAATACGCAGACTTACCACAAACTCTTTCGAATGCTTCTAGTTTTTCTTTCCGAGGAGGAAACATTTTTGACTGCTGCTTTCGCAAATTTTTGCGTGGAACTTAAGCCTACAATTGGATTCAAACCAAAAAGGCCCATTGGTAAGCCCTGCCACAGCTCGCGCGAGTCATTTTTGGATGCAACCAGCATTACGAGACACACACAGGCAAGGTTGAATAGAGTAGTGAATATCGTCCGTCACATGTTTTCAAATGACCCAGCGAGGAAGCGAAGAGCCTTACAATCATTGAAAGGAGCGCCTCGGAATTATTTCAAAGTATTATCAGGTCGTAAAGTCAATTATTGTTTTGAATGCTAACGCGCTGCTAAAAGGTGCGTCCAGCGATTGGGCTATCGTCACTCTTGCCAGTCAATTGGCGCGTAGCACGGAATGATTTTCGCCAAGATTCGGTAGAAATTGCTTCCCTGAGCATCAACGGTGTTGAGCACCTTGACGATTATAATGGCCAGAAAAATATCGCGACTCCAGTCACAATATTAGTCACAGCAAAGGGCGGGTCCAGCGCAAGCATTTGCGGCGACGTGGCGCGCACTGGATTGACATTGGTGGGATTCTTTGCCGCTCGGAATATGGTGGGGCACGACTGCGATCGCGTTCTCTTGAGCGGGGGGGTCACGACTACAACGGCACTTGATGCGACGTCTGAGCTGTCCTCAGTGACCATGCTAAGTGAATCCACCCCGCCGCGCATGAAATTTTGCTCTTCCCTTTATGGATTTTCCGCCAGTATCCTCCATTGCAGGTATGATACTTTAATAAACTATCTCATGTGCACGATTGTGATGGAAGTTTTGTTTGAATGGCGCAATATTCATCGTGTTAAGCCCAGCTCTTCAGTCAAAAGGCACTTAAACCACAGCAAACATATAATGGAGGACGAAATTATGCTAGTAGTAGAAAGAGAGCGAATACAGCTAATGTGAAACAATATGAAATCACCTCGTTATTTCCCTTAGATCAAACAACATGCTCAAGTGAGTTTAGGTCGTCTGGAAGAGGGAACTTACTTTCATTCCGTAGGGGTTCTTTTCTCGTAGAACTCTGTGTACATTTTGAATAGAGTCTCCACTTGATCCGAAATGCTCTTATCCTCTTCATAATAGAGTTCTTTCTTGAAACGCGACGGTTTTATGTCGGCTTCATACCATCGGCTAAATAGTGACTCTACATGTCTTCTAACTTCATATAGTCGTTCCAAATTTTCTTTCGACCCAGTTTCTAGCGCATTCAGTAACAAAAGACCTAAATTGCTATCACCAAAAGCATCTAGCAAGACTTCAATCATAGTCGCCGGGTCTTTTCTGAGTCTCGCGCGCTGGACATTGTATTTTTCCATGTACATGTTTAGTACCTTCATTTTTGGACTTTCAAACATATTGGGGCCCTCATACTTCAGCTTCAGCAACATAAAGACGTCACCAACCGATTTTTTGCTGGCAAGCCATCTGTTTAACTGTTCCTGCTGCAATGCTGTCGCGATTTCCTTCGTTTCTTTAGTCTTTATGGCCTTGAACAGTACCAACGTCAATACATCCTCGCCAACGATCTCCGCAAACCACTTGGACAGTGAGAAGTGATTGTTCAAATTCTTCAAGTTATAATGAGTAATGTATTTTGTGACTGGTTCCAGTGCTTGGAGCCAGTCAAGTCCAAATTCCGAATCTTTGAGATATTCCAAAAAGCTTTTTTTAATCCCAAGCCGACCCAAGAGGATATCTGGATTCAACTTCGTCTCGCCTTTCCATTTAGCTATCAGCAACTTCTCAACATCCAGGGCATTTTCTTTAGAGAAAGCATGCGTTTTTGCCACTGTTATACTCTTGACCAAATTTTCCTCTCCACCCATGACTGGCGACAACACCTCAATCAAACTCAGGACAGGCGATTTCTCCGAGTTGTAGAGTGTAAGGTATTTTTTCAATACCTCCAGCCTTGCATCCACAAAAACTTGTTGATCAGTGGGTATGCCCAGCACCCTGAAAACATCGAACGGTGATAATTTGTCTCTCAGGTATCCTTCAAGCTGTCCCTTCAACAGAGTCGTGGCAATAGTATTTTTCTGTTCCTCACTAAAATACTTGTTATCCATTAGCAACAACGCCATCTGACCGTCCCCGTAACGCTCTGTAAAAAGCTTACTTAGCTTCATCTTTTCTTCCGGGCTTTCGGAGTATAAGTGCATCAAGGTTGGCAATTTGTGGCTCGTCAAAGTGTTAAAAGCATCATTGCCAACTTGAAACTCTTCAAACACATCCTTGCCCGCCGCCTTCTTCGCCTGCAGCTCCCTCATTTCTTTGGAGGACGGATCCAATGGAAACCGCATCATTCTTCATTGTCCTTTCGTCCTACAGTTAGTTGACACATTTTTTTTTGATTTTTGGTTTATGATGGAACATAGTAGCGAAAACAAAAGGGGTGTCGCAGCTAAGCAGACAAACGAAGTAAGAAGCACTCTCATCCAATGTCGTGGCTGTCGAATCACTGTTAGTCACTGTTAGTCACTGTTAGTGAGCAAATCAAGAAGTGAATGTCACGAGACTCGAGACGAGTATTTAAGGAGCAGAGTATATCATATCCGGTCGAAGATCAAGAATTTTCGAAGCATTCCGACCGTATGTTTAGTTGTCGTATGCGATATATGTTTGCTTTTATGGATCCTTTACAGGGTGCAAGCCATGGAAGTAATACCTGTGTCTCAAGTTGAAAGCCATCTGAAGGTGTACTAAGTAGGATTTTCTAAAACAGGCAACACCAAACCGGATTCTTCCAGTATACAAAAAAACGGCTATAATGACCGAAATGAATAGATAAAAAGATCAGTTGTGCCACCGTACCCAGCAAGAGACTGTTACTGCATTGAAACCATAAAAAAATACCCACCAATTAGCTGGTGTCACCCACACCCAAATATCCAGTACACCGACCTCGGTTGGTGCAGTGGTTAAAGCCCTGCCCCCGGGACCGGGATATTGCGGGTTCGAGTCCCACCGTGGACTTAAATCCAAAGTCGAACCAACTTGGTTGGGTTGTAAGTATAATGAAATGTAATCAACCACATATACATACATTCTGTGACATTCCGTAACATTCCGTGATATTCCATGACGTTCCGTGGTATTCCGCCCAGATCCTAAGAAACACATCGTAAGGGAGCACCCCCCCCCTTTTCGATACGT
>MIQA02009081.1:0-11062 GCA_001887855.2 Sclerospora graminicola | reverse complement strand
CAAATCGTAGGCGGTTAGTTTTGTCGTTTGCGCTACTTTTTTGATTGTATCAGAAATTTATTGGGTAAAAGTCCAACTAATCAGTAAAGGCAAAGTTCACCTCTGTTCTGGTTGAAAAATGGGGGCATGTGATTGGTCAGATCGTGGTCGCCATCTCGGCAAGCGTTGGTTTAAATACATTGGGTTTTAATCAGGTTTGAATAAAACCTAAAATCCAATGCGCTTGCAGAAGTAGGTTTTAATCCTTGAGTCATCAGATATCAGAATTTCACCTCATAAATTGTCAAGACTCTCTTGTAGAGATCTTATCGCCTCTTTCTTGTTGACTCCCGAACGGCACATATGGCCAGCAATACAGAAAAGCAATAGTCAGACAGAATTCCCGTAAAATCGGATCATTTTTTCTTTTAAGGCGGAGTCGGGTTTGCCCTAATGTGTGGGCTGTGCAAACTGCGCAATCTAGTTTTATTCAAACCTACTTTCCGGTTCCAGAAAATCTAGGTCCTGTCTCGTTTGGCTAAATGACCTCTAAGAGGCAACAGATCCTCGGTTATAAAATTATACAGGCACTTTCACCCAAAGCACACAGACATGGATGGCATTATTTTTGTTCACCCATTTCAACAGATTTGAAAGGTCGGTGTGTTTTCGCTCACCTCGGTTGGCCTTTGGGTTAGGAGCCTCTAACCGAGGTGACTCAAACAGATGTGAACTTAAAATCAGCATTCGCGAAATGTTTTACTCGACAGAAACTAAAAACCATACGTGTGCATGTCTTTTATCACATGTAACTTATGGTTTTGACAGGTATCGATCTCTTAAATAACATGAGAAAAATTACTATTTGCTCCAGTGGTCTATTTATAATTTGAATGTTGACCTAAGGTACATCCAATTAAGATGTCGACAACCCTTGAATAATACACGATTGCACCTAGATGTCAACAATCTTGAATGCTGGATGCAGATGCTACGGTTACATCGGTCCGAAGTTAGGTGCCGGACCATTTTCGAAACTTATGTGAGAACTGGCAACTGCTACTTCTCTCTATTATCAAGTTTGCCACCCATTTTCACGAAGGCTGCATGTATCAACGTAACTCTCAAACATTCACACAGGTATAAGCGAAAGCGGTACCGCGAAGAGGATTGACTGTATCCATGCATGCGTGTGTGCCGTCTGACATGAGGCTGGCCCAAGAAAAGTAGAAGTTAATGCAGTCAAGATCGTGCGTCAACTTCAAATTTGTGAAAACAATTTAGTCAATGAGCGAAGTCGCATGTTTTCATCTCTGGATTTTTTACCACTATGTCTAGCAAACCCTTATCGCCGTTAAAGCTCACTTTCCAATTCTCTTCTTAACAAGCACCTTCACCACTAATCTCCATTCAAAGAATGAATCTTGCGACAGTTATCCCATCAATTGGCCTGCTTGGCTTGACAATGGCGGGCTTGGCTACGGTCGCAGCGTCAAATTTTGCTGACTTCTTTGACCAGGAAAAATTCCACGCCATCTTCCCAAATGCCATTGAGCTCTATAATTTCAATGGTCTCGTCGAAGCTGCCAACAAGTACACGGAATTTGCCAATACTGGCAACGAGGACAACGACAAACGCGAGCTGGCCGCTTTCTTAGCCCAGACGGCTCACGAAAGTGATAGCTTCAAGGCTGCGGAAGAGTACGCTTGGAACACCTATCCCGTGGAGCAATACTGCGACTCCAGTACCTATTCGTGTGCACCAGGCCGTCGCTACCATGGCCGAGGTCCTATTCAGCTATCGTGGAACTACAACTACTATAACGCGGGTCAAGCGCTTGGCCTTGATCTCCTGAACAACCCGGACCTTGTCGCGACCGATTCTGCGGTGGCGTGGATGACTGCGCTGTGGTTCTGGATGACTCCACATGGAGACCAAGTCATCCACGACGTCGTCGCGGGCCCGAATGGGTTTGCTCTATCTACCAAGATTATCAACGGTGGCCTCGAATGTGGCCCGAATGCTCCCAACAAGGACAAGGAGCAGCAGCGCATCGAGTACTTTACCAAAATGTGCGAGGCATTGGGTGTGCAGCCGTTGGGCAGCACCTCGTGCAATGCGTAAACGTAGGATATCATCTACTGTGACATCTTTGATCCAGAAATCGTTGGAAGAATACATTGCAATTTGAAGAAAAAACCATTATGGTGATGCTAACCTTCTAAGTTTCATCTGTAATACTTATCTTGTCGCTTCAGATTTGCCTGCTTTAAAAAACTGGCCCTCTTCACCCAAAAGTGACCAATTAAATGTTTTGCAAGATAAGTTAGGGGCTGGGGTTCTTCATGTACAGTACTAGTATATGGAGAAGAGTATACCGGTATAATAATCTCATTTCAATAAAACTCATTAATCTTCTGATTCTAAAAATAAATTTTGTACGGTTCTGGTACATCTCATCGAAAAATGGAAAACGACAACACGAGTGAGCGACAAGAAGCGGCGACGTCAATGCCTCTACTTGACGAAATCGACTTTATTCAAGCACCGACGACAGCTGAAAACATAACCGACATGTTACTCTACTTTTCAATCCCCCCAACGTCCCAAACTGACCTCTACAACCAAAGTTACAGCAATTTAAATGGAGCTGAACCCGTCGGATTCACACCTGACGAAGCATCGCAGCTGTTAAGAGACTTAGGCAGTCCGGAAGCCGTTGACACTTCAAGTGACGAACATGTAGTATCCAGAGAGACGGTCTTTCGATCTTCAGCGCTAGAAAAGCAAAAAGAGAGACGAAAAGCGGCGAGAAAAAATACCATTGATCCAAGAACAGGAAAGATGAAAAATCCGTCACGAGAACGACTTCAAAATGAAATTGTGTGTCTAAGAAATACAGTGACAGAGCTGGAGGGACAATTGAAGCTTCTGCAACAGGAAAAGTGTTTAAATTTGAGCTTAACTAACCTTAAATACAAACAACAGGACGAAAATGGGATCAATGCTCGAGTTTGGCAACGAATTGCTCAACGCCAAGCTCAAACAAGAGACTTGGCTGAAGCAGAGAATATGAGACTAAAGATGTTGTTGCAAGGACAGAGCCAACTGGCTCAGAGACTGAAGAATGTGCTTGATAAGCGACCAAGTGTGTCCGTCTTTAGCGATGGTAAGGGGGAATTGAAAAAGAAGCGACTCTGTCTTAGCAATGAAAACTCGAATAGTATGTATGAGCTATTTCTCAGTGAATTGGATGGATTGCATGCGCAAATGGATGAAATTTTCCGTCTCAATGGTATGGAAAAGTCCTTTGATGATTCGCTGCGAAAAGCGTACGTGAAAACGCGAAAGGATGCAGATGGTCAAGACGAACTCTTTGCCGAGCTCAAGGATATCAATATCATACCGTTTGAATTCCATCAAACATCGTCAGCGATGTGGTATGCAGTGAAGCGACAGTACTATAAAAATTGCTATCATATGTATCAAGGGGTGACAGACCGGTCCGATGACACGATTGCTGTGAAATACCGGAGTGAAGTCAAACACCGGGGTGTCGAAACGTGGATCGATGCGCTCATGGTCATGCGTCGTTATGTTGAACCTCATCGCGTAGCGATTGTGTGGCGCTCGATTTCACGTGGGGAAGATGAATTTTCAGGCATGTATACGGACGAAACGGGGTGGAGTCTAATGAAACAAATTCCTCCCGATTCGGGTGTGAACGTGTCAGGGAGCGTCATGCAGAATTGTGTCCACATTGTACCCAAACGGATTGACTATTCGACGTTTATGACACGAAATGAAATTGGTCTGCTTACGAATCTCGTGATTGATTCGTATGAAGACAATGTGATTGCTTTGAGTAGGATGGTCGAAGATTTACTGCTGCTAGAGACCAATCGCTCCCCTCGACTCAAGTTGGAACGTAGCAAAAGGTACTGAGAAATCTCTGGTCGGACTTATTGCGTTTGCAATATTTTTTTGCGCTTTGTTTTCGTTTGAATTTGAAATACTCGTGGAAAAAAATGAGTTTTTAAAATTGAGTCTCGAGGTGAATCCTTAAAGTTTGTGACGAAAGACCAAGTGGTGGTGGCATCATCTAACAATCATAGGTGGTGCTTTTACATTGTACAACGTCTCGTGCTACTTACTGTCAACTGCGCTGGAATCTAGGAAATTGCCACGTAGTGATAGAAAAAGATTGCATTTCCCATAAAAATGAATTGCTTATTGCTACTTAAGTCAAAATGAACCATGTGAAACGGTTAGGTGTGCTTATTTATGTGTTCCGCATTTCAAATGAAGTCTACCTTATAGTTCATCAAGAAAGAGTTCACCCGTTTAAGGAATACATATCTTTTTATTTTATTTTTCTTTAATCCATTCTCTAATGGTATATTTTAGTTAAGCTTGCGACTAAAAGTACACTACTGCGTAAGGCAGGATGAGCAAACAACTGCTAATAGTACGAAGATGCGTAGACGACGGCAGCATCTAATGCGCAATAGCTCCTGAAGTGAAAGAATCTGCAACGGATAGAGTGAGTACCAAGTGAGAGTCCAAGAGCTAGTCAAACATAAGCAGCACGTAGTTGTAGTCATCATGCATCTATTTTCGTGCGAGCTTGGCACCTCGAGGTCCTTTTCGTCTCCTACATGGAACAAAAGCGTAAATGATTCATAGAAAACAAGGAGACGGCGAAGGTTTTCGCCACGCACATTGTTCCGGAAGGGACATGTCTCCTCTTTAGCAACGTTGGATTCACTGGCGCTGTTGAAGTATTGACATCAAGAGCATTTGTAGCATCTTCAGCACTGTTTTCACTTTTTTCGGAAGTTTTGTCACTCGAGTTTGCTTTTTTGCGTTGGGTTGCAATGACTGCCAACTCCTTTTCCCTCTTTCGTGTTGCTGCTCTTCGGATAGCATTGGATATGGCGGCGATGCATGGATACTGGATAATAAGGTCACGATATTTTGCGAAACATCAGTTGCAACAATTGGCAGCTGGAAAACTCCTTTTCGAGAAATTGTAGGACTGAATTTGTACGTCAAAGAGAGGAAAATCGAGTTTAGTCCTGTCTCGTTGTTTTCATTTTCTTTGTCCACTTCCACATCCACACATTGACGCTGTTCTAGTGCTTTCTTATAAATTACAAAACGAAAAAAAAAGTTTTTACATTAGTAGTGAAAAAAACACGGCCACAAAAAACACTTTTTACCAGCAATAAAGTCTTAAATTGTTTCCCGTCCATTTCCAACCCAAGTTCTTCACTCTACATACGAATCACATTCAGCAACATTGCACACAATATAGTACAGGGTAAAATTAAAGTAAATTACGTGGCGTTTCAACGCGGCTCCATCCACTTTACGTTCTGCGAGTACATTATTATCGAGTGTCACGACTGCTGTGAAGATCAATTCGCTGTCTTCCCTTACAAACAATAGCCACTTGTCCCCACTATAGGACCATGAACTCATCCCAAATTAACTTTTTGAAAAAATAATTTTATGTTGAATTACTTTTCGTTTTGACAGAAAATATCGCACCTAGTGTACAAATTTAAATTTTATCCCTCCTCTATCCATGAGCTCGGATACTGTCATCGCCGACGTGGAGGCCGCGCTGCGTCGGGTCCTGGATCCCTCCACCTCTGCGATCGAGAAACAGCAATTGGAACAGCAGCTCACGAGCTTCAAGGACACGCCTGCCGTTTGCTTGCCCGTGTTGTTTACGCTGCTCCGTACCTCTCAGAACGAATACGCGCTGTGGTTCGCCGCCACGACGTTAGATGAATATGTTGCTAAAAAATGGGTCCATTTCCCCATTTCGGACCAGGATGAGATTCGTCAATTCGTGTGGGATTTTCTCCAATCCACGTCCTCGATTCCGTTTGTGCGTCGTAAATTGCAAAAAGTGGTAGCAGATATTGCAAGAATCCAATGGAGAGACTCGACGAATCGATGGTCGAATTTTCTAAACCAATTAGAAACGCTGATTGTGGACGAACAGACTCGCAAAAATGGGCTCGAGCTCTTATGTGTCGTAGTGGATGAATTTGGCCGTGATGACGCCCTCGCCTTTGCGACAGTGAAACGGCAAGCCAAACGCAAGCTCATCAGTCACTTGCCGAATCTCGTGACTTTATTAGCGAATGTCTTGACAAACTGTCGCCATGCGATGCAAACAGGGGAAATGCAAGTGATCGTGGAGCAGGATCAGGTGGCGAATATAGCGTTGACCACCTTAAATACGTTGATTACGTGGGCGCCTGTCGCCGATTTGATGACGGAAGCATGGTTGACGTTATTATTTGAGTTGGCTGCAATTTGGAACAAAATAGGCCAACGAGGGGTGCGGTTAGACAATGTCCGATCAAGTGGGACGGCAGTACAGTGTCTGACTGAACTTTTGACCAAACGGTTCGTTCCGTCGCAAATGGACGAACTCGTGGCCCAGATCCTAACGGGCTTATGTCCATTACTGTACACCACAAATGAAGCCATTGGTCAAGTGGCCGACGACTTTGTCGACAAGTTAAGTGAATTTGTCCACGTGTTTTTAACGCATCACTTAAAACGGGTGGAAAAGTGTACGAACCCTGAAACCTTGGCCACGTTTTTGCAATCGGTGTATACTTTAACAAGGAACCAGCCGCACGTGACTGGCTTTCGCACGTGTTTACGTATATGGCATGTTTTTGTGTCGTCGCTGGAAGATCGGGCGCCCGAGGAAAGTGTCCGACCACTTGTCGCAACGTACGAAAGTGGACTCACGGCCGTGATGGTACATCTCGTTGAACGCGTATCGTACAAATCGAATCGCACGCAGCTGGAAAGTTTGGACGACGATGACGACGTGGGGACACAAAGTGAGTACGAGTACGATGACATGGACGGGGAAAGTGGACGCTCGGTTGGCGCTCGTCCCACAACGTACCAAGATCTGGCGCAGCTGCGTACAGACATTGCGAGTGGTGCCGTCAATGGACCAGTCGTCGAACTATCAGAGAGAAAAGAGCTGGTGGTCGAGTGTCTTGCGCTCGTACGGCGCTTGGGTGCGATTGCACCCTGTGGTCGTACACTTTTCGACCTCGTACTCCCCTGCGTCCAAGACACCGTCTCGACGGTATTTTTCCATCTCCACGAGCTCGTACCAACGCTCGCACCTAATTCCGAGCCCTGGAAACAGCACGAACGCATGCTGCACGACTTGACGCTCGCGTGTGCGATGCTCTCGAGCGTTTGTACGACGAGTCTGTCCGACCGGTCGGACACACAATGGGAAGTGTTGCAAATGTGGCTGCAAATGACAGAATATATGGCCCACCATCCTATCGTACAAACCATGGGAAGACCCCTGATTGACTTGCACTGCGAAGTCCTCACCAGTATCCGCTGTGCGTTGACGTGTGGTTTGCCATTAAATAGAGCTCTGGACAGAGGCCTGCAGCTCGTGCTCGAGACTTTGGACCCGAACGCGCCGCTTGTAGTCCTCCACACGGTCGTACACTTTCTTGGACAACTTTGTACGATGACAAAAACCACCGAAATCCCGAGCATCGAGCCGCACGTGCATCAAGTGAGTCGTCAGCTGCCTCGTCTGATCCAAGGCGAGCTGTTTCTGGCCCTGTCGCTTTTGCTCTTGAACTGTGAACCAAGATATCGAGCCTTTTTGACTTCTGTACGCACGTCGCTCGACGACGTGGCTCAAAAGACAAAGCATCATCGGGTTGTAGAGCATCAACTTGTTGCTCAAATCCAACGCGAGTGTTATATTGTCCAGTGTCTGGCCCGTGCGATTGAAACCAAGCCAAAGAATACGAAAGTGGCCTTCTTTTCTGTCTTTGAGCCTGCATTGCCAGTATTCAAGATGCTGTTGACGACCTATGTCGGCACGCTTCGGACGGGAGAAAACAATGCTCTTGAATCGAAACATGCACTCAAGAGCGCCCTCCAAGTCGTGCTCGCTCTTATCCGTCTCTATGCGCAACTCTTGGATTCGATTCGTAAACAAATGCAAAAGGAGATTGTCGCGGAAATGATCCAGACATTTGTCGAGATGTTTCAGGACGTACAACTTGCCAAAGTGTACGTACAAATCTATATATATATGAGAGGGTGGTTGCAACTTGAGGGGGGGGACAGAAACCTAACCAAAGGAATATGCATATCTTCTAGTCTCTATCACGAAGGCACAACGGGTGTATTGGTTCTCTGTGGCTTTCTCGAGCTCTTGAAGCTCGTGGTGGACGAACCAACGCCCGTGTTTGCGTCGTTTGTGCCAGCAATCCTGGAATTGTGTTTCGGGCCATTGAAAGAGGTAGACAGACCGTAGCTGTCCACTTAGCGAGAGCCCTACCCCACCTCGTTTCTAACCTTGTTTCTATCTCTCTCTCTTATTAGCCGATTTTTGCCCATCCAGAAAGCGATTCGCTCATTCTGGGCTATTATGTTGCTCTAATCGAGTCGCTACTTGCCAACCATTTTCGCTCGTTTATCATTTACTCGGGGCAATTTACCGCCGACGGCGTGCGGGAACGAACGTACGCGTCGGATCAAGCGCATGAGTCGTTTCTATTGATCTTTCAAAGCCTCGCCAGTGTCTTGAGTCGCGATGCGTCGACACTTGCGCCTCGGATTTGTACCCACGTGTTAGGATTATTGGATCGAGTGGATGAAGCCCATGGCTTGTTTGCCTTTGGAGGATTCCAGACGGAATTGCGAATGGGTTTCTTGGCCACGTTGATGAATGTCTTGACCCGTGGCGAATTGACGTTGCTCCAAGACGAGACGATTCAAGTGCTTTATCGTGTCGCGGCCGTCGATTTTCCTTCGTTTTATCACCATTTTCTCCCCACGTATATCCAAGAGCTGCTGACGCCAAGTCAAGTGGAAGCTGCAACGACTTTGAAAGACGAATGTCTCCAATGGACGGGGCAAGGGGATCTCCCGACGTTTACACAAGAAGTGGGCGCGTTTTTGAACGATTTAAAGGTCCTCCAAGCGCAGTACTAAACAATTTACACTTGTAGAGCATGTTTGGTTTTGTTGCATTTTATGTGGGACACGTTATATACGGACTGGTGATAGAGTCTACATTAAAGGTTACCGGTATATGATAGACAGAGAGTATCCTGTCAAATTTTATATTCTTACTTTCTCGTCACGTCAATCAGTGTCAACGTTTACCTCCGATACCGCAAATCGTTGAAGGTTGCCTTATCATTTCGCCTTTCCATCATCCTCCATAGTATAAATTCCCCCCATGCAGCAACAGCAGCGTGTCTTGGCCGATGGCTGGGGGCACCAGACGACAGGCAGCGTCTTTTGTGCCGAGTCGAGTCTCCGATACATTTACGAGAGCCATCTCCCGTCCTCGACGTTTTCTCCGCCTCGAGAAAGTCGGAGCGACTACCCTACGCATGCAAAGCCTCAAGAACAGCATAAACCCGTTTTGACTCGAATAGAATATGGAACCGAAAGAGCCAATGAGAGCGTCGATTTGGTAGAAGCGGAAATTGCACGCACGTGTGCGGCAATTCGGAAACAAGCGGCGTCGCTGCCGCCATCGTTGCACGACTGTTCGGTCTGTCTGAGTACAAATGCCACGGCGCAGCTTCCAAATTGTGGCCATACGTTCCATCCGCACTGTTTCTTGCGATGGTTTCGTCTCAATCGATCGTGTCCACTCTGTCGTGGTACAGTGGAAACGGTCCAATTAGCGGAGCCATTGGTCGTACAAAATGAATTGGAGGCGCTTATGGCAGATATGGAGGATGATCCCATGCAGTTGATGGCGGTTAAGGACATGGAAGACTCGGAAGACAAGGAGCTGGTCTTGGAAGACCAATTGATGGCCTCGTCGGACCATTTGATGGCGTTTTTAGACGACGCTTTTGATCCCGACATGGAAATGGAAACATTTGAGGAATTAAATGCTGTGAACGGGTGCGGAATCGAAGAAGAAATGAAGCAATTACCACCGCCGTTTCCTCCGGCATCGGCTGTCCCGGATTATTGGAACGTCTTGAATCAAGGCATGACGTTGCCGCCACGGATGGTACAAATTGCCCCCCGCCCTGATCTCGTGCGGACAAAATCGTCCTCGTGGTCGTACAAGGCACCGTCTCCTCAGATTCAGACTCAGACTCAGATATCGACGAGTCCACTCACAATCGCGTGTCGATGTACCGGCGGCTGTCGTAATGGACGCTGTGCGTGCGTCAAGCAAGGTGGCAAGTGTGGCGTCTCGTGTCGCTGTACGTCGTGTAAGAATCCATTTGGACTGGTCCAAGCCGCCGGGGCCAACGTGGACGCATTGTCTCGAGACGCGTGTTTCATGCACAATATATTGAAAACACGGGATATGGAACAACGACTGCAAGAGCCCGTGGTGCTCCCGTGTTGTCACCGTCTTGTCCATGTCGTCGACTGTCTCGAGGGCTACACGTGCGTGCTTTGTACGCGCGTCTATGCCTTTTCCTGGTGCCAGACAAAACTCGTTGAGACTACGAAACGCAATCATTGTACCATTTGCAAGCGATGTTGCGACCATCGAGATGTCCATTGTCCCGACTGTAATCGCTGCTACTTTGCAGGTGTGACGGCCACTCTACCGTGTCCCTGTCAAGAAGCATCGAGACACAAGAAACGCCACGCGAAAAAGAAGCAGGAGGAAAGGGAAGAAGAAGAAGAAGAAGATGAAGGTGAAGGCGAGTGCGCAATCATGTAGCGCATTGAAGATTAGACGCACCTTTAAACATGAGAGTGAAGGTCATGCATGGTTGAATTTCAGCCAATAGTTTGAATTTGAAGGAACTGACTTGACCAATCAATTGCGCAGGAAACCTTAGGACGGCAGTAAGCACACCCCCTTTTGCATACTGCACACCCCCGTACCATAAATAGACAACTACAAAGTCATGAGCAAGCATCACCTTCGCAGATCTGTCAGATCCCACTAATATCTGAAGACGTCTTGCTGAATTAGAAGAGATCGTAAGAAAATTGATACAGGTTAAGAAAACTTAGCTGATGCATAATCATTTTATTTTTGAACACTTTTCAACTTGTATA